>CM069156.1:376969-434779 GCA_035221665.1 Okamejei kenojei
AAACTGCTCACAATACTCCAGGTGAAGTCTCACCAGGGCCCTGTACAACTGCAGTGGGACCTCCTTGTGAAGACCAATGTGCCATTTGTCCAGATTCACCTCCATCTCAGGTCGACGGATTTCTGTTTCTTCAGCTGTGACAATTTCCACCAACGTTCTGTGGGAAACATTTGCGATTTGCTCCCCAGAGTGCGGACACTCACACCTTATCGGTAATGGATCCTGAGGATCTGACATTCACCAAATGTTCACCTATGAACTTCTAAAAGATGGGAGATTCCTGTGCTTGCTTCACTGTGAGAGGGCCAGTAAATGTCTGGGGTGAGAAACTTAAGAACCAGGGCCAAATGGCCTCATTGATGGGCTGAATTGCCCAACTCTACTCCTATTCCTTATAACCTTATCAACCTTCCTCAAACACAAATGTTTGAACTGAGGAAAATGTATCTAAGTGACAGAATGAAGCATAAGGTCATAAATGGTAGGAGTAGAATTTGAACATTCGGCCAATCAAGTCTACTCTGTCATTCAATCATGGCTGATCTACCTCTCTCTTAAACCCATTCTCCCGCTTCTCCCCATAACCTTTCCCCACTTCCCCAATACTGTACTTCCAACCCAAAACGACAACCCTTAACTCTAAATGACAAATAATCAAGGTTGTGCAGCAGATTTATCTTATTTATAAGATTTTGAATACAGATGATTTCAGAGCTTTCCTGAATCATCATCCCTGAATCTTGACAACTTCCTATTTACCGCCAAACATCTTTGTTTCGCTGACTCCTTGGCCCTCAGTTCCTCCAAGGACAAGGACATGTTTATCTGCATTGCTATTTTTGCCCACTTGCACACTACACAATGGGAGAACTGATTGACATTATAACAGACACCTCCACATTATTCTAACTAACCTGTTTTAAAATAAAAATGTAGACAATTGTTTTTTCAGATAAAGTAAAAGAGCAAGAGTATAGTTTGTTAAAACATTCTGCTCACGAATTGTCAGATTCATATCCCTCTTCTTTAGGGATCACTATGTCTTGGATGTTTAGATCCGTATAGCAATAATCATTTGCTTGCAAGTGAGCACTTTTCCAGTGAGCAGCAGTGTTATGGTGAGATCAGTCACCTTATGCCCACATCCGTTTGTCCAATGCTCTGTAAACTATTGCCAACATGGTCTTTGTGCATCATCATTCATGGCAGCAGCCTCAGCTTTCCATTGCACTGATTCATGGAGAACGCTCATGGAGGCCCTCTCCCATTTATCCCCAAATCCTCGTCCATTTCCTTTTCCATGTTGATTTAGTTAGAGATACTTTAGCAAGAGAGATGTATTTAGTCCCTTAGTTTTACAGAACAAGTGTTATATCACTGCACATCTTTGTTGGTTTCTTCTCATAAGCTAACTGGTCTTATATTAAGGATTGTGAATCCTTTACTTCCAGTTCAGAGAGACTGATCATGAAAGCACTTCTCTGCAGCTCACACTAAATTGTAATCTATGTACCTCCTTCCACTTCTCTTGTTTAAAGCATGGACATGTTTTGCCTTTCTCGCCTGTCTCACGTTCACTGGGAATGGATTCATGTTGATTTTGTTTTGTTTGCATTTTGAATTTGGAGTGGCACAGTCCCATTGCCATGGCGACGGTTATAATCCTGTGCGGTGACGAGAAAGCTTCTCAAGTGGCAATTTGAAGGCTTAAACCAACAAGGTTTCCATGGCGAGGTGGCTGTGGCATTCAAATGTAAATGATGTTTACCCTTCACAGAGCTGGCTGCCTGGTGTCGGTGACCAAGTACACTGGACTCCGCTCATTTGGAATTGAATCAAAACACAAATCGGAGCCAGGACTAACAATCCGTATCCTTTCCGTCTCAGTGATTGATACTTTGTTATTAGACGCTAATTATTACATAAACTTTGTCGCATGGAAGTTAATTAGTCCAGACTGAGGCTCGTCTTTCAATTAGCCGAATCCTAGTGGGAGCAAGAATAAATCCAGCAATTGTAATAACAAGGTCAGACTATTTATCAGCAAATACCAGCAGTAAGCATCTAAACCCAACGTCGTAATTATTCTGCAGTTATATTCTGCAATGATTGTTTACAATGTGATGGTTTCCTTCTGACTACACGGCCAACATTCATCCCAACACCAATCTGGATTCAATACCGTGGCACCACAGGTAGTATTGCAAGTGGCCTCAGTCTCACTGCTCCAGTAACCCAGGTTCTAATCGGACCTCTGGTGCTCCCTTTGTGGGGTTGGCATGTTTTCCCAACATCACCTGGATCACAGACCGAAGGCTTGCTTGTTGTTAGTTTACCTAACTGCTGCATATTTCCGATTGTGTAGGTGGGTAGAAGGAGAATTAGATGCAGGTGTAAGAAATAGTTGCAGCAAAATCAGGGAGCATGGGGCTGGTGGGATTGCTCTGAGAGCTAGTATTGACCTGATGGGCTAAATGGCCTATTTCTACATTATTGGGGAAAATGAAATAGAGTAAGAACAATGAATACTCATGGCAGTGAAGTCCACACAGCGTAGCACCATCCCTTCCCTGCATCGTGATGTTTGCACATTTGGGTCTTGCTGTTAGCCATCAAGTTCAAACTTTTATCTAATTTCATTTCACAGTTCATGCTGATGCGATTTGAAGTCTCTGTCTCCGCTGGGGCCTAATGGCGGAGCTGGCGGCCTCGGGGCTGTGGCGGCGTTCCGGCGGCCCAACTTCGGAGTCTCGGCCGAGGGCCTAGTGGACGACGTCGTCGGAAGCTTGCAGGTCACAGGTTGGTGACCTGTTTTTCCGGAGCTCTCGCAACAGCTTCGTCCGCTGGACTGGAGGGCGGCAGCTTCGACCGCCCCGGGCCGCGGAGTTTTGAACCGGCCCGTTCGCGGAGCTCAGATTCAGCCGCGGGACTGACTTACTTACCATCACCCGGCGGGGCCACAACATCGGAGGCCTGGATCGCCTCAGCGCAGAGGGAGAACAAGGAGGGAAGAGACAAGGACTTTAAGACTTCTGCCATCACAGTGAGGAGGTGCCTGGTGAACTCACTGTGGTGGATGTTAAATTTGTGTTTATTGTTTTTGTTATGTTTATTATATGTATGACTGCAGGCACGAAATTTCATTCAGACCGCAAGGTCTGAATGACAATAAAGGATACTTTGACTTTTGACTTTAATGATATCCGGATTAGTTCCCCAGTACCATCTGCACCGTCACAACGTGTACAGCGGTGAGACAGGTAGGGAATGGGCAGGACAGGTGGGGAAGGGACAGGTGGGACAAGTGGGGTAGGGGAGGGACAGGAAAGGAAGGGTGCAGGAAACTTTCCTTCTTAATTTGTATATTTTTCCCTCACAATCTGCCTGCCCTGGACTTTGGTTCCCATCCAAATGACATGCTCATTAACATATTGCAGGCTGCAGATTGTGAGGCATAAAATGTGATTCTGTTCACTGCTTTAATTCAGTTGCCTGAATTTCTATGAGATTGTAGTGAAGCGCTCACATTTCCAGTCTGAAGAAGGGTCCTGATCCAATACCTCACCTGTCCATGTTCTCCAGAGGTGCTGCCTGACCTGCGGAGTTAATCCAGCACTTTGTGTGGTTTTTTTTTGTGAACCAGAATCTACAGTTCCTGGTATGTTGGCCATTACCTAGTTTATGAAGAAATTGTGATGTAGAGAGAAATGTAGAGAAAGCTGGAGATAATCAGCAGATCGGTCAGCATCTGTGGAGAGAGAAGCAGGGTTGAAGCATTTTATCAGGGCACCTCCCATTAATGAAGGAATGCAGGAGTAGCATTGAGATTGGGCCCTAAGTGTCACTGCCAGGAAGCCCCAGAGTGCCCAACCTACTTGGTAAGCGGTGTATCTGTGGGCTCAAGACCCTTGGTGTGCACTCACTAATGAGTGGGATTCACGGGTAATGCCACACCCGAGAAGATCACCACTACTGTACGGCTGAAACTCACACATCGTTAATGCTCCCTTGCATGTGACAGCCAAAGACCAGGGCAGGCAGGTTATAATGGCATGACTACAGCATTCATGTACAATGGGATCTTGGTCCAAGCACATAGCACCCTGAAAGTGGCAACACATGTAGATAGGGTGGTAAAGAAGGCATATAGTATGCTTGCCTTCAAGGGTCAGGGCATTGAGTATGAATCAGGAAGTCATGATGCAGCTTTATAGAACTTTGGTCCGGCCGCATTTGGAATATTGGGTGCAGTTCTGGTCACCCTATTTCAGGCAGGATGAGGGTGCAGAGGAGGTTTACCACAACTCTGCCTGGATTATGGGCTATTAGTTAACAGGAAGAAATTGGACAGACCCTGACGGGGCTGCACTCCCTTAACAATGCTGAAATGTGTTGGCCAGGACTTGAGCAGAATAACCATTTAATACTCTTCTTCTTCTTCTTGCATACGGCGTGCACAGCCTAAAGTTGTAGGACAACTTGTTCTATTGGATCTTATTTGATTGTGCACACCAGGTTGATTGCATTTGTCGAAACAGGGCGGACCACATGAAGGTTGCAATCTCCCATCCCATTCAATACCCTGACATCACTAATTGTGAAAAACTTCTCAACAAGTGACCAGCGTCTCCATGACAACATACCATCCCCATGACAAGTGACCAGCGTCTCCATGACAACAATGACCGTCCCAATGCCGACGGTCTATACAGGAGTGATTCCCAGAGACCTGCAGGACTGAGCTGTGT
Organism: Okamejei kenojei; assembly: GCA_035221665.1. NCBI lineage: Eukaryota > Metazoa > Chordata > Chondrichthyes > Rajiformes > Rajidae > Okamejei > Okamejei kenojei. The sequence continues at coordinate 381,718 of CM069156.1, forward strand.
AGCAGTGGGGGAGCAGAAAGGGATGGACTCCACGTGAGGCATGTTGGTCCCAGTACCACAAGGGTCCACATACACCCTCCCAAGGGTCAGCAGTCATTTCCTTGCCTGCAGTTGCCCACATTGTCAGTGATGGTTGACCTGGGCGCCCAGACCAGGCTTCTCCCACTGCTTGAGCAAACATCATGGAGAGCCTGAAATTGGAAAGAAATGTCATTCCCATCATCTCCTAAATCCTCATGCATTCTCCCATCACTGCATTTACATTTTAAGATTTTAATCTTGGGCATCTGAAATATCAGTGTCTGTCATGTCTTGAACATAGGTAGGGAGGGATTTAACCAGTGGGGATAGGATGGAGTCGAGGTATGTGGAAATAAGTTTGGCAGGGCACCAACAGGCAGAGACAATGGGTCTACCAGGACAGTCAGGTTTGTGGATTTTGGGGAGAAGGTAAAATCGGGGAATTATGAGATTGGAGGCTTGGGGGGGCAGGGAGCCGGAGTTGATGAAGTCAGTGATGGTGCTAGAGATGGTGGCCTTGTGCTCATCTGTGGGGCCTGCAGAGTTTGTCCATGAATCGTAAAGTGTGGCCCTATGTCTTGTTTCAAATTGCTTGTGGCACCGACCGTGTTTTGGATTAGAAGTGCGGGCGTGGGCAAAGACTCCACAACACTGATGTGTGTGCCGCTGAGCTAACTGAGGATCTGCTTTAACAGTGGGAGTGTTGCTGCTTAATGTGAGGAAGCTAGACACCCCTGGGTTATGAAGGTTCAAATGCAGCCCAGAGTTTTAGATGTTTGGAAGATTGAATTTCACAGCTTGGTATTGATGGCAAATGGTACGCTTACTTTCATAGGCTGGGGCATTGAGCATAAGAGTCAGGAAGTCACGAAGTATCTTTACAGGTCTGGTTAGTCTGCATTTGGAGCTTTGTGCCCAGTTCTGGTCTACCCATTACAGGAAGGGTGTGGAGGCTTTGGAGAGGCTGCAGAGTAGGGTTACCAGAATGCAGCCTGCGTTAGGGGGGTATTAATAACAAGGACAGGTTGGACAGACTTGGATTGTTTTCCCTGGAATGGCAGAGGTTACAGGGCAACATGATAGAAGTTAATAAAATGATGAGGGAGAGAAAGATAGGGTAGACAGTCAGAACCTTTTTCCCAGGATGGAAAAATCAAATACTAGCGGGCATAATTTTAAAGTGGGAGGGGTAAAGTTTAAAGATGTGCGAGGCAAGACCTTTACACAGTGGGCGATGAGTGCCTGAAACATGTTGCCCGGGTGGTGTTTGAGGTAAGTTGTGTGCTACCTCAAACATTTCGTTGGATTTTAAAGCACTTTAATTGTTATTTTCTTGTAGGGAGTTTATGCAGCTTGAGTAGTTACTGCTGAACCAATCTATGCCTTCCTTTACGTGACCTGGAGATTACTTGTGTCACTCAACAAATATCATTTTCCTCAGCTGTCCCTTGGTTTTTTATTTTCAGAAGCAGACTTGGAATGTGACAGCAACTGGAAGCTCCGTTCATATTTTATCCAATGCCATCCTCACAATTACATGCTGCCATGGTTGGTGGACAGGCGACATTCACTAAGCAAGTCCCACAAATTATACCTACTCACTAATTTGGGAAAACCTGGATATCACGCAAACCCTGTCCGTCCCATGACGCCCCTGGACTTTTACATCCACATGGAAATAGCCAGGGTCTCAGTTTAATGATTCATCAAAAAATGACATTCCCAACATAGAAAATATGTGCAGGAGGCCATTCGGCCCTTCGAGCCAGCCACGCTATTCATTGTGATCATGGCTGATGGTCCCAATCAATAACCTGTGCCTGCCTTCTCCCCATATCCCTTGATTCCACTAGCTCTATAACTCTCTTAAATCCATCCAGTGATTTGGCCTCCACTGCCCTCTGTGGCAGGGAATTCCACAAATTCACAAATTGAGATATCACCACTGATCAGCTCAGACATAGTGTCTCTAAATCCACAGTCAGTCTTTCTCAGAGGCCAATCACATGACCAAGTGCAACAAGGAACTGCAAGTGTTCACATTCATTGCAGTGATCATAACGAGAGCAGAGGCGGGGCCATGGGGTGGTGATGCCCACTGCTGCAATGGAAGACTTTGGCTGAAAGACAGCCCCCATTTACACAGTGGTATTGAAACACTGGCAAACTGATGCAAAATTGGAAGTGCAAGTCAGCTAAAACATCTTTGCATTCATGTCATGGGAAACAAGACCATTACAGAGAGGACATGTAGACTTTGTGAATGAGAATGTCCCTCAATGGTTGGTAGGTTGGAATCAGGAACTCGCTGCCAGAGGGGAATCTGCACACTCGGAAAGTGAAGTTAGCAGCTGAGAAAACAGGATGCTCTCAAGAAGCAAGGACACAGAAACTCAATGGACAGGCATTAGCGCATTGCTAATGAGAAGAGTGAGAACTCATGAGACTTGTTCAAATAAACGTGGCTTCCAGAGTTAAACAGAGGCACTAAGTCAGGAACATCACTGTTACTAATCAGAAATCAAAGGCATATTTAGGCAAAATGAGGACATTTATTTGAAGCCCGTTTACTGCGCCATCTCCCCAAAATAGGAAGCATGCTATAGATATGTGAAACCAGAAGATAGTTGATTACATTTGGAGATAACATTAGGTGTTTACATAAATCGAATGATTGCTGCCAGAATGAACCAAGTGTGGATGTTTAATCATTTCCCCACGATGTTCAGGCAGCTTGATCCAGCTTTCAGTCTGATGAAGAGCCAAAAAGCCCCAAAGTTCATTCAATATGAAAACCTGTGAGATCACGAAGACCCTGACATCATGCTCTCGGCAAATCCACCGTGTACATTGATATGTTACGTACATCACTTGTTTTTTTTACGGGGGGGGGGGGGGGGGGGGGTGGCGAGATAGTTATCGATGCATTTTAACCATGGAATATGATGCTCTGCATTTAGTAACCGGTTCATATTGTTACCACATTTCGCAGTAGATTCATGTTGAGTGCATGCAGGGTCTCACATGCCGTCTGGACCGAGTCTTAACATCTCAGCAGGTAGTTTGTGTATTCTCTCGTAAATAAACCTCTCAGACATATTTAAGCTGTCCCTCAATGCATTCTGAATACATTACATCTATATAACTAAAAGTCTCATCTTGAACGCTGTATATTGATTATTAAAAAAAGCACTATAATATATATAGCTATGATTTTTGGCCATTTTACTCAGTCGTCCTCCACTGAGGCAGCCCCGAGGATTTTTCTGATCGATGAAAAATAAAAAGTTATGAATGTTTAAAAAATCTCGAGATCAGCTGATTGGTCCTCTCGCCTGTCAATCACCATGATGAAGGTAACGCCCCTTCCGGGGCGCCAGGAGTATAAAGCTCAAATGGTATGAAATTGCATTTGAATTTGGTGGCCTGCACTCTGCTTGAAATGGTATGAAATTGCATTTGAATTTGGTGGCCAGCACTCTGCTTGAAATGGCATGAAATTGCATTTGAATTTGGTGGCCGGCACTCTGCTTGAAATGGTATGAAATTGCATTTGAATTTGGTGGCCAGCACTCTGCTTGAAATGGCATGAAATTGCATTTGAATTTGGTGGCCTACACTCTGCTTGAAATGGAATTTCAAGTAATAGCCGTAAGTGAACTTCCAGCCCACCAGTCGTGAGTCAATCAACTGCAAGCCCACAAGCCGTGAGTCAATCAACTTCCAGCCCACCAGTCGTGAGTCAACTGCCAGCCCAACAGCCGTGAGTCAGTCAACTGCCAGCCCACCAGCCGTGAGTGAGTCAACTGCCAGCTCACCAGCCCCGAGTGACTGAGCTGCCAGCCCACCAGCCCCGAGTGACTGAGCTGCCAGCCCACCAGCCCCGAGTGACTGAGCTGCCAGCCCACCAGCCCCGAGTGACTGAGCTGCCAGCCCACCAGCCCCGAGTGACTGAGCTGCCAGCCCACCAGGCTTGAGTGACTGAGCTACCAGCCCAAGAATCTATTTGGCCCACAATGTCCATACTAGCCCTCTGGAAACCAGTCCCTTTGGCCCGCAACACCCATACTAGCGCTCCAGAAAGCCCCCCCCCCTCCCCACCAATATTGGAATTGGTGGAGAGGTGGAATATTGCATTGGGGGACCAGCCCTCCCGTGTGAACATGGGACCCAACGGGTCCCACTCAGTCTAGTTTGTCTTTATAAATAAGTTCAGCAATCTTACCAGGAATGTCTGCATTGGAAGTGTGGAAGTGAGGACATGTTTCACTGTCTTTGAACTTGAGCCTCTGAGACTAATAGTACACAGCCGTGTTCTTGTGGAATACAACGTGGCACTGTGCTGCATTTGATGGGCTGATTTTAATTTTAATTGCAACGGTTTTCATTGCCTTAAGCAAGATTTGGCTGTGACTGAATGCGAGGATAATGTGATGACACTGATGCCTTATTAAGAACATGAAAGCACAAAATGGGAGCAGCAAGCCATACAGTTGCGGTTCTGCCATTCAATACGTCCACATTCTTGTTGAATTCCCACTACTACCCATCTCTCAGGCCATGAGTGCAGTGACAATTCAGCCCCTTTTCATAATTTATCATTTTGTAATAAGATGAAGATGAGAGAGAAGCACTTTACTGGCCTGATACACTCCAATAAAGAAGTGCTTTGTTTTTGCTGTGCAACCAACCAAGAACACATCACAACACCACCCACAGTCAGGTACATCAACCTTCTGTGAATTTAAATTAATATTGGAAGATATCAAGAGCCAGGCACCACATCCAAAATAAAGTTGGCTACAGGAATTGATCTAAAACCAGCTTCCAATGCAAGTTATTGCATATACATATCTACATACAGTACATATGCAGATATTACACGTATAAACACAAATGCATTGAAACCACTAAGTGCTTAGTTTAAGGAACCCGTCAGTTATTCCACTGAATATTTTCGCCAATGTGGAGTTGGGACAGACTGGGTAAAAACAATCAAATGATTCGGAACGGCAGATGAAAATAATGATCTGCCTGTTTATTTAAAAAAAATGTTTAAACCTACAAAATAAACGCAAAGAGTCATTTAGCACAAAACCTGGTCCAGCATGTGACTGAAGCAGGGATAATTACAACGTTGAAAGAGGTACCTGAATAGGAAAGGTTGAGGAATATCAGCCAACTGAGACTTGCTCAGGAAGCCGCTCTGGTCAGCCTGCATGAGTTGGGCCGAAGGGTCTGTTTCCGCGCTTTATAACTCTATCCATCTATAATAATGCCATTTACCAGTGTCTGGCCACTATCCTTCCATGCACTGGTGAATGGGATTATTACTGGTTAATGCTTATCTAGATACTTCTTTCAAGTTCTCAGAGTTCTGACCTGCAGTGTCCTCTCAAGCAGTGAGTTCCAGATTCCAACCAGCCTCTGGATAAAAATAATTCTCCCTTCAATCCTCTGGTTTCAGATATCTCCCTACAGGGAAACATTTTTATGATCCAACTTATCTATGCTCCTCACATTTTGTATCCCTCAGTCAGGAATGAAACAGAGTTAATATCAGAAACATCCCATGCGGAAACTGAAAGAAGAATCTGATTTGGGTGTTGAATCAGCATAAACACTTGGACTCATTCACAAAGCATTTTCCAATTAAAACAGTCTAACATTGTGAAACACTGATAAAATTAAATAGTTGAAAACAAATACACTTGATGATCTATCAGCAGTGAAAAGTAAATTAGTTATGGAAAAGGGTACCATGTCGGTATTACTGAAACTACTTCCATTTTCCAGCCTCACACTCACATGTACACCTTGTAGAAGTCAGTGGCAGGACAATAATCCCTTGCTAACCCGAGTGCTTGCAGAGTTCGACAGGCTGTGTGTTTAATTAATACTGTTGATGTGGAAATTAGTGTTCTGCGCAGAAACTGGGTTGTCCTCCTGCAGCTGGGAAAGGTAAGTGATTTGGAAGGAATGGGAAAACATTTGAATCTGTAGAAATTCAAATAGAAAAGAAAGAAGCTATTTCCATTGTCTGAAGTATTGACAACCAGAGATATAGACTCCAGGGCACTGGAAGGACTCGGGCAACTGGAGAAAACCTTCCTTGGACTTGGACAATGGAGATGTGGAAATATTTTTAGAAAAGTAAGTAACCAAAGGGAACAAAATGCTAAATATTTAAATCGGGCCAGTTGCTCGTTGAAAGGTCCAGCTAGATTTGAAGGGCCGGGGATTCAGTCATCCATAATGACCGGGACTCGTTGATTAACAGAGCGATCCCCCCGTAGTTATAACAACGCACCACAAATCACAATCCGATCCTAGGACATTTGTGGTTGTGGACATAGAAACATAGAAATTAGGTGCAGGAGTAGGCCATTCAGCCCTTCGAGCCTGCACCGCCATTCAATATGATCATGGCTGATCATCCAACTCAGTATCCCGTACCTGCCTTCTCTCCATACCCTCTGATCCCCTTAGCCACAAGGGCCACATCCAACTCACTCTTAAATATAGCCAATGAACTGGCCTCAACTACCCTCTGTGGCAGAGAGTTCCAGAGACTCACCACTCTCTGTGTGAAGAAAGTCTTTCTCATCTCGGTCTTAAAGGATTTCCCCCTTATCCTTAAAGGACGCAGCTGGACGCAGCCCAGGCCATCACACAAACCAACCTCCCTTCCAATGACCCAATCCACACTTCATGCTGCCTTGGCAAGGCCAGCAGCATAATCAAAGACCCTGGTCACTCCCCCGTTTCCTCTTCCATCAGGCAAAAGGCACAGAAGTGTGAAACTGCACACCTCCAGATTCAGGGACAGTTCCTTCCCAGCTGTTATCAGGCAACTGAATCATCCTCTCGCCAAAGATACTAGAGGAGCGCTCTGCTCTATAATCTTTGCTCTCGCCTACTAGAGAGCGGTCCTGACCTCCCATCTACCTCATTGGAGATCTTCAAACTATCTTTAATTGGACTTTACCTCACACTAAATGTTATTCCCTTTATCCTGTATCTGTACACTGTGGATGGCATGATTGTAATCATGTATTGTCTTTTTTATGACTGGATAGCACGCAGCAAATGTTTCACTGTAGCTCTGTACATGTGACAACAATAAACTACACTTGTTGAGATCACACCACAACTTCACTTCAAGGTGAATTTGATCAAAGAACCTGGAAACAGAAATCTCATCAATTCTGTTGAATGGCCCTTGACCTAAAAGGCTTTTCTTCCCACCGATGCTGCCTGACTTGCAGAATATTTCCAGTACTTTCCTGTTTTCATTCCAGTTTTTCCAGGCTCCGCAACATTTGCTTCTCATTTTGCAGCAGTTTGATTTGAATTGAGAGTTATGTTTCATCTGCAAGCTCACCTTACAATCCTACTCTGGAGACAAATTAAATAACATTTAATTTGGAGGTTTCATCATTGTGCCAATTTGCTTGCTAATGCACAGTGGAGACTCAGCGAAAAGTAATCTCTCCCACAGTGAGAGCTCGCACAAAGGGAGAGTTTTGACCAAGACATTCTGACCCTGTAAACTGCAGATTATGCATTCACTGTCGGGTAAAACATGCCCTTTCTAGTGTTACTTAATAAAATGTTCCTGTAAAGACAATCAGATATTTACATTTATTCTGTAATAGACATAGATAAAATGTAAGGATTATTTGAAGCTGAACTACGGACAGGATTCTTCTACCTCAAACCCTGAAGGAATTTGGCTGTCCAATGTTGTCAAAGGTGTAGAGGCGCGAGATTTATGTGTCTCATGCACCAATTGGTACACTGAAATTTGGGGTCACCATACAGCCATACGAATAAAAAGAGAACAGAACACGATAAGTCTTTAACATAAACATCCCCCACACAGCGGAATCAAAGTTTCCCACTGTGAGGGAAGGCTCAAAGTTCAGTCATCCTGTGCTTTGATGTTCACCCGTGGTCGGGGCCTCCCGAAGACCCCTGCAGACGCCGCTACGGGCGGTCCGATGTTCAGGCCCTCTCGCCGGGATGATGGAAGTCCGATGTCGGTACGGGAGAACATCCTCAGCGGCTTGAACATCCGAATCGGCTACTTCCTACCGGAGTCCGCGGCTCCCGAAGTCTACAGGCCGCGCTGGGCGGAGATTCACGCTGGAGGCCCTCGGCAAAGGGATCCCAGGACTCCGTGATGTTGATGTCAGAGCCGCCCGCGCTGGAAGCTCTACAAACCACAACTCCGCGATGTTGATGCAGCAGGCCCAACACTCCGGAGCTTCAAACGGCGATCCCAGGTAAGGCATCGCCCACTCCGCGATGAATCCAGTGCTGCACTGCTGCTGAAGCTTTGGCCGGTCCCTGGCAGGAAAGATTTCGCCAATCCAGTTGGTAGGCCGCGGGGGGGGGGGGGGGGGGGTGCGAGGATGTGACTCGGAGAATAGTCGCATCCTCACCAGGAAGTGACTGGTTTCCCCCTCTGCCTACCCACCGCCCCCACATAGAAATACTAAAGAAACCTCCACAACATACTTTTTAAACAGACTAAAAATTAAAAAAAGATGGAAAAAACAGACAGACTGTAAGCAGAGGCTACCATCATGCAGCGCCCCTAGTGGCCAAGGTGTACACAGTGAATGCATGGTTACCAAGGAAATTAGTCAGTGATCAGAACAATCCGAATGGGAAAATGCTGCCAGTCTCTGCAGTTCCATTAACACTAGATGTCTTTACATTTTCATAACAATAATTGGCAACTTTATTTTAATAATTCTGCAAACTTCAAGAATAAAAACAGGACCAGAGGAAACCACTCAACCCTTTGAGCCTGCTCTATCATTTAATTAGGTCATCAACACCTAGGTCACCAGAACCCTTGATTCCTCTAATCCAGACATTTACCCAAACATTCATGTCTCAGAATCCACGACTGTCTGCAGGAGGAATTTCAAACACTTGGCTCCAAGAAATGTCTCGTCTTCATTTTAAATGGGTTATTCTCACTAACTTCCCAGGCTGCAGTATTCCCAGCGTCAATCCTGTCACACCCCCCCAGACTCCGATGAAGTCACCACTCATTGTTTTCTAAATGTTTAAGGTTCGGCATTAATAGCTCATGCAGAATAACCCTAGATAGTTCCTCCTGACTCACCTGCCTCACAGGAAATAATGACTGGCAAAGATTAAGTGTTTTCTATCTTGCTGACAACTACTTTGGTTGCAATGCCTATCCTACTTGAATCAGGTCGATCTCAAAGTGGGCTTTGTTCCTGTCAAAGACACTTCTGGAATAGTTAGACAATAGACAATAGGTGCAGGAGTAGGCCATTTGGCCCTTCGAGCCAGCACCGCCATTCAATGTGATCATGGCTGATCATCCCCAATCAATACCCCGTTCATGCCTTCTCCCCATATCCCCCGACTCCACTATTTCTAAGAGCCCTATCTAGCTCTCTCTTGAAAGCATCCAGAGAACCTTCCTCCACCGCCCTCTGAGGCAGAAAATTCCACAGACTCACCACTCTCTGTAAGAAAAAGTGTTTCCTCGTCTTCGTTCTAAATGGCTTACTCCTTATTCTTAAACTGTGGCCCCTGGTTCTGGACTCCCCCTACGTCGGGAACATGTTTCCTGCCTCTAGCTTGTCCAAGCCCTTAACAATCTTATATGTTTCAATGAGATACCCTCTCATCCTTCTAAACTCGAGAGTGTACAAGCTCAGCTGCTCCATTCTCTCAGCATATGACAGTCCCGCCATCCCAGGAATTAGCCTTATAAACCTACGCTGCACTCCCTCAATAACAAGAATGTCCTTCCTCAAATTAGGGGACCAAAACTGCACACAATACTCCAGGTGTGGTCTCACTAGGGCTCTGTAAAACTGCAAGACCTCTTTGCTCCTATATTCGATTCCTCTTGTTACAAAGGCCAACATGCCATTTGCTTTCTTCGCTGCCTGCTGTACATGCATGCTTACTTTCATAGACTGATGTACAAGGACCCACAGATCCCGTTGCACTTCCCCTTTTCCCAACTTGCCGCCATTTAGATAGTAATCTGCCTTCCTGTTTTTGCTACCAAAGTGGATAACCTCACATTTTTCCGCATTAAACTTCATCTGCCATGCCTCTGCCCACTCCAACCTGTCCAAGTCACCACGTGGATAGGGTTTAGAGGGATATGGGCCAAATGGAACTAGCTTGGTCCCTGGAGCATCCTGGTTGGACAGGTTTCCATGCTGCATGATTCTATGACTTCACAAATGGGAATGCAGGGATGAAGAATATGTTGGAGCTCTCTTCACTCAATAACAAAAAATAATCCGACCTTGAGGATAAAGCTACAGATGCATCATTGGTGTAGATAAAATAAACATGCACGGGGTTCCTTAATTTAAGTGTATAAACTAATGGATTATTTGACAATGGCATGAAGAAGATGGAAACATTTTTTTGGCCATGTCTCAAAGAAGCTGCATTGTAAGTTCCTGCAGCATTTATTCACACATTTATTCAGAGACGACCAACTGTGTTTGTTGTTCAGGAAAAGGAGATCTTGCAATACAATGAGAACTGTCCAATCAGAGCGAAACCTCACCCTGTTGGACATTATATTGAGGGGAACATCCATTCCACTCTACCCGCCTATTTGATTGTACCCTCTCTTCCACATTTGGTCTTTGGTCAAGATGTTCATTTTGTCCACCTGTTTGCCACCATTCTACACAGATGGTATAACAATTTCATTCTTAACTTTCATGTCAATTAAATCCTTTAGAATGTTCAGTATACCTTTGTTATAATGGACCATAGCGGGGGAAATGGTGACTGTTATTGCCAATTGTCCACTTTAACAGAGTGTAAAATGATGGCATTTCATGTGTAGAGACCCAACAATAACATTTAGACAGAGTAAGAACTACACTGACAAAGGTGCCTTTTCTCAGTTGGAACATTAAAGCCAAGCCTTACCTGCCCCAAGCTAAACCTCCACGGTTTGAATGCAACGATACAGGCGGTGGCAGGCACGGCCAAGGAAAGCTTCTGCCGTCCAGTCCGGTGGCGAAGGTCGATCCGTCCACTATAACCAAAATCCATTACAAAAAGCCTCGTAAAAACGAGGGTTTACTGTATTAATGGCTAGATTTTCACTCTCATATATAATGATGTCAAGCAAGCTCGATTCTGCTTGTTAATTGTAGTTAATCTGTCTAGAGAGGTGCTCCTCAGGTTCACATTAAATCTTTCCCCCTCTCACCTTAAAACCATGTTCTTTTTTTTAGATTCCCTTACCTTGGGTAAAAGACTATGCATTCAACTCTATATATTCCCCTCATGATTTTATACATCCCCTATAAGATCACTCCTCAGCATCCTGCAAAACTTCATTTTCCACAGGTCATTGTTGTCAGCTCCTCTGGTTTGCTGTGTATTTAGGGAGATCCTATGCCCCAAGGCCCAGTGACCTCACCTGGCTGTGGTCCAAGCAGTGACGGGCCACTGTGTCAGGAAGGTCAATATTCAAACAATGCCCCAACCAGTTTTACATCCCAACAGATGCTTCCTCAAAGATGCATTCCCTAAAGTAGTGCTTTAATACATCTCCTTTAGACTTAATACAGCACGGAAACAGCCCCTTGACCCACTGAGTCATGCTGACCAGCGATCATCCTCTACACTAGCAGTAACCGGCACACTAGGGAGATCTTATAAACCTGTGCGTCTTTGGATTGTGGAAGGAAATCGGATCACCCGTAAAAAACCCAGGCGGTCACGGGGTGAACATGCAAACTCCATATAGACAGCAGCCGTAGCCAGGATTGAACATTGGTTTCCGGTGCTGTGAGACAGCAACTCTACCGTTGCGCCACCGTGCCGCACACACCTCCATTCTGTAAATGCAGCCTCAGGTAATCACTAAAGGGCCTGTCCCACTTGCCCATTTGTTCAGCGACTGCCAGCGTTATATGCATCACCAAAAGATTTTGAACATTTCTAAATCCAGACAAACAAAAGTTGCGACACTTGAAAAAACACGTGCGTCATATGTCATCACACCGCAAATTTTTCGGTCAATGATGCCGGCAATCATCAAAAAAAAAAAAACACCAAGCCCTTTAGTGATTACCTCAAGTGGATTTATTTGTTGCAAATTTAAACTCCGGATCACGACATCTTTGCACAATGCATTAACCGCTTCCCTGAAATTAGGATATTATGCAAGAAATGATCTAAAACAGCAAATTCAATCTTAGTCCTGGGTAACAAAAACATTTAAATATGATCTTTATCAAAGCATATTTTATTTTATTGAACACACTACATTTACCAAAACCCCAAAGATCCAGAAACTGACAGAGCACAAATTCCGATCTTTTACAAGAAGAGAATAAATAAAAAGACATGATTATTTTGTTCCATTCTGTACATCACTGACAAAGGAAATGAGAAGTTGCCAGGTGACAGTCTGCCTTGTACAGGTAGCATTCCTCAACATCTTGCCCATTCACGCCTTAGTAATATATCCTTCTCGAATCAGGAAATCATAGATCTTTCTTGTTTTGTTCACATCTATTTTAATGAGAGTCCTTGCTTGGGCTAGCTTCAAACCACCTAACCTGCTGCTTTCGTTCATTAAAGCCGACTTATATTCCAAATAGGCTCCGGGAACGAGGCGTACCATCTGACACAGCTGCGAGACAGGTGGAGGAAGAAAACATTCATAAGCACATTATACAACATATTCAAAGTCTTACATAAACTTCCTCTGATTACAGGAAGGTACACTGAATGATTAAATACCTCAAACATCTTTCTCAAAACGGCAATATTTCTATGTTCTATTTTAATGCTGTTGAAATTCACCTTCCAAGAGGCAAGAGACACTACAGGGTTAACTTTTAAAACATTTTGGTTGGAATTACTGAAGCCTGAACAGACTGAAATGAAATTTGATTAATTTTTCCCTGCCCGCCCATATTAGGATTTGACATTGCCCGGAGTTAGCTGCAAAGACAGCTTTGCCTGTACCTCTTTCTCCTTATCATTCAGTTTCTCGGTGCCGGGAAGGCCGGTGAGGTTCAGTGGAGGTGCATTTCTCCGACCTGCTCCATCCATAACAGAAAAGGAAAACAGAATTTCAGTAAAGAAGAGTGCAACAAAAAGGCGGTTTGCTACTTGTCATTGGTTGGAAAGTTCAAACAGCTGACAGATCGCAGTAGAAACTGCCTGCAATTTACCATCCACTGAAAGTATTTAGTTGTAAACGTGTAAATGAATACAAGTTGTGCAGAGAATTTAAAATTGTGCAATTGGGAATGGAAGGAGCAATGAGAGCAGCGTTTGGGACAATTGTCCCTGTACAGAATGTTAAACTTTTAGACTGAAACAACATTGTAGTTCTCTGGAAGGAATGCATTTGTAAAAACATGCATCAATTCTGTACAAAACACCTTGACAAAGGCAGTAATGCTGGGCAATAAAACTGACTGTGCCAGGGTCGTCACTTCCCACAGGTAAATTAAACAACTATCCTAACACTGTACCATTGGTAATATTAATGAGGAAGAGAGGAAAGAAGAGAGCAAAGGATTATTGCTGTAATAGCAAAGTAATCAGTTGGACAATAGAGGGCCTGTACCATAGAACATTATTCATTGGTGGGAAGATTACTTATCACTGGGAAATGCAGCACTCCCACTGAGAAGCAATGCTTTCCCACTCATGTTCCTTTCAGACATTGTTCTGACTGGGATAGGGATGATATCCTCATACCTGCAGAGACTGATCCATCACTGTCAATGGCTGTGAAATATGCCAGCTACATTTACAACATGCAGGGATTATCTCAGCGAAACACAACTTTAGTTCTCCGGAGGGAATGCATTTGTAAAACCTCACCTGGGAGAATTCTGTTCAACTGGAGCTGATGTAGTAAGGAGCAATTCCCCATATAAAGGAAATGAGATTGGTGGGAAAGATTAACAACATGCTCTGCAGCCTGGAAAGGAGGGGAAAAGAAAAGCTAGACAAAAGCTCAACTGAAAATATTACTTTCAGAACTATATTATTTCAGAACTATATTAATCTAAATTAATCCAAGATAGTTTTAAAATAGGCGTTAAAATTTCTTGGGTGACAATATTTTACGATACGACACAGCAGGCGGTGAAGAAAGCGGATGGCATGTTGGCCTTCATAACAAGAGAATTTGAGTATAGGATTAAAGAGGTCCTACTGCAGTGTACAGGGCCGTGGTGAGACCACATCTGGAGTATTGTGTGCAGTTTTGGTCTCCTAATTTGAGGAAGGACATCCTTGCTATTGAGGCAGTACAGCGTAGGTACATCAGGTTAATTCCCAGGATGGCGGGATTTTCATACGAGGAAAGATTGGGCTTGTGTTCACTGGAATTTAGAAGGATGAGAGGGGATCTTATAGAAACATAGAAAATAGGTGCAGGAGGTGGCCATTCGAGCCAGCACCGCCATTCATTGTGATCATGGCCGATCGTCCCCAATCAATAACCCGTGCCTGCCTTCTCCCCATATCCCTTGATTCCACCAGCCCCTAACTCTCTCTTAAATCCATCCAATGATTTGGCCTCCACTGCCCTCTGTGGCAGGGAATTCCACAAATTCACAACTCTCTGGTTGAAAACGTTTTTTCTCACCTCAGTCTTAAATGGCCTCCCTTTTATTCTAAGACTGTGGCCCCTGGTTCTGGACTCTCCCAACATTGGGAAATGTTTTCCTGCATCTAGCTTGTCCAGTCCTTTTATTATTTTATATGTGTCTATAAGATTCCCCCTCATCCTTCTAAACTCCAGTGAATACAAGCATAGTCTTTTCAATCTTTCCTCATATGACAGTCCCGCCATCCCAGGGATCAATCTCGTGAACCTATGCTGCACTACCTCAATCACAAGGATGTCCTTCCTCAAATTAGGAGACCAAAACTGTACACAATACTCCAGATGTGGTCTCACCAGAGCCCTATACAACTGCAGAAGAACCTCTACTCCTATACTGAAATCCTCTTGTTATGAAGGCCAACATTCCATTCGCTTTCTTCACTGCCTGCTGTACCTGTACGCCAACTTTCAGTGACCGGTGCACAAGGACACCCAGGTCTCGCTGTACTTCCCCCTTACCTAACCTAACCCCATTGAGATAATAATCTGCCCCCTTGTTTTTGCCACCAAAGTGGATAACCTCACATTTATCTGCTACGCATCTTCCCACACATTCAACCTGTCCAGGTCAACCTGCAACCTCCCAACATCCTCTTCACAGTTCACACTGCCACCCAGCTTTGTGTACACACACTCATATATACACACTATATATATATATATATATATATATATATATATATATATATATATATATACACACACACATATACATACATATGGTAAACAGTTGGGGCCCCAACACCGAGGCTTGTGGCACTCCACTCGCACTGCCTGCCATTCTGAAAAGGACCCGTTCACTCCTACTCTTTGTTTCCTGTGTGCCAACCAATTTTCTATCCACGTCAACACCCTACCCCCAATACCATGTGCTCTAATTTTAGTCACCAGTTGTATAGAAACATATAAATTTATAAAAGGACTGTATAAGCTAGATGCAAGAAAAATGTTCCCAATATTCGGAGAGTCCAGAACCAGGGGTCACAGTCCAAGAATAAAGGGGAAGCCATTTAAAACTGAGATGAGAAAAAACTTTTTCACCCAGAGTTGTGAATTTGTGGAATTCTCTGCCACAGAAGGCAATAGAGACCAATTCACTGGATAAATTTAAAAGAGAGTTAGATAGAGCTCTTGGGGGCTAGCGGAATCAAGGGGAGAAGGCAGGCACAGGTTATTGATTGTGGATGATTGTCAGTCTACCCCTCGACAGTGTACAGCTTGGTAGCCACAGGGAAAAGGGATCTCCTGTGGTGTTCTGTGCTGCCATGAAGCTTAACGAAGGTTAAATGTAAAGAACATGCTTGATACTTGCCGAGAAAAGTTAGGCTGCTATGGCAACGGGTTTTGATAAGATGAACAACTTATTCCTATTTAAGCAAAAACCTGCGTACTGCTGCGAGGCATTAGGACAAACTAAACAAGAAAAGCAAATATTTATCTGAACAGGACGCATGGTAATGGTGCCATGTGTATTACAACACTGAACAGGAGGATCACTGGGAATTAAAGTGGGTGTTTAGATTATTTCAAAGTCCATTAATCTGCACCAGTTGCACAACAGTGTGGCTAATAGACTTCCCTGATATCTACAGTAATATGAACGGTCTGCACTATGTTACATGGAACTGATGGCACTTATTTAGAACACACTGACATCTCTCACACAGAGGGTGGTGGGTACATGCAACAAGCTGCCAGAGGGGGTAGCTGGGACAGGTACTATAACAACATTTAAAAGACAACTGGACACAAACATGGATAGAAAGGGTTGAGGGATATGGGACTGGATAGGGCATCCTTGTCGGCATGGACGAGTTGGCTTGTCGAATGGCACTATGACCTTAAATATCTATAATATAGTATGACCCAGATTAGAATGAAAATCGATCGACTAAGTTGGTCTTTATTTGCAGTATTTTCAAAATACATTAAAAACAAGCCATTTTGTTGCCGTTCAGAATGCACCCAAGACAAATTAATTTGTTGGATCAATGAAACGTGTCTGATGTAATCCAGAAGGAATGACTTCAACTAATGGTGGGGCAGATGTGAACCCAAGCATGAGCTAGTTCAACAGTCTAACCTCTAACATATTGTCAACTCCATTCTGCAGTGATTGCATTTACACTTTGGGACGAGGGAGAAGTTACAGAGAAGCTGGTGCACTTCATGTTCCCATTCATAAATAGCAGCTACTCACCTGCAGATGAAAGGATTGGTGTCACTGGGT
Organism: Okamejei kenojei; assembly: GCA_035221665.1. NCBI lineage: Eukaryota > Metazoa > Chordata > Chondrichthyes > Rajiformes > Rajidae > Okamejei > Okamejei kenojei. The sequence continues at coordinate 398,649 of CM069156.1, forward strand.
TTATTCCTGAATCACTGAAAATAACAATATAAACATAATGAACCTGGTGCATTGCTAGAACATAAACCTTCTCTCCAGGAAATTAAGTTACTGTTTTAATGTGAATCTAAAAAAATTAGAACAGAGCAAACTCCTGCTTTTTGTCCATTTAACTCTGCCACAACTTCACAGGACTTTTATTCATCTTAGTCCCATAAACTGTTAGTGATTCAAATTAAACATACATGTACTATAGGCAAAAACCTTACAAACATACATCACTGAACCCAAAATATTAAGTGTTCCAATATTGGTTTGCTGAAATCTGAATTCTACAATATTTATAGCAGAGACTTTTTGCTGTCTCCAACATTCCCCATCTGCCCCTTGCTCCGTAGCATTGACAAAGATTTCCTCACTACATTTATCTAACTCCCTTCTGGAGGCTGCAATGGAGCCTTCTGCCATTAGGGAGCAGGCAGAGCATTCCACATTCAAACACAAGATGTGCAAAGTAGGTCTGCTTCATGAATTAGTTTCCTTCCCCTCTGACCTGTAATCTTTGAGCCATGAGTGTGAATGGGTGATGGATGGATGGTGGGCAAGGACTCACTGGACCAAAGGGCCCGTTCCCTGATCCCACATTACACCTCAAAACTAAATATCTTTTATAATCATCAGAATTTGAGTAATTGCATCCACCCCAACAAATACACACATAATCTGAACATGTACAAACCACTGGTGGAGTACACAAGGTGCTCAAAGCATAAACTGAAACCACAAGAGGCTGCATTCGTACTTCACCTAGACAGAAGTAGAAAGAAGCTGCATAAAGACAGATAACTATAATGAACGTTGGAAGGTGAAGGACAAAGTTCAATAACGATAAATACTTAAATGGAGAAACTTCATACATTACAATATGCATTAATTTTTCCGTGTTTATTAATTAAGTTATGATTGAGCAGATCACAACTTGGCATGTCCCATACGCTGTCACAGTTCCTGTGCCAGAGTAGAACCTTTTTCTCCAGGTGCATCTGCACAGGATGCAAATAGAATCACTTAGACTTCACTGAAAATGTATGTGATGCCAGCTTCAATGACAGACAACACATTTTTCATGGTGGAAATGATCAGAATTGTAACCTAGCGCATTTCATGATGATGTGTAAATAAATGCAAGGCCACAAGCAAGGAATCATCTGATTCACATCGATCAGTCTTTGCCTTGGGAAAGAGAGTAATCTGAATTAGTCCAGCTTGTGAATGTGAATTGGGGCTAAAGTGATGGCAATCTAAAATGAGTAACACCTAAACCTAAGCTTATGCTTGACAATTCTAACAAGTTCCTCAGGCATTAAGGAGAATCCCATTAAGGGGAATCACTGTTATATCTGAAAGTACATAAAGGTAACTTAAACCTCAGAACTCTGCAACAATTTGCATTATGTCTCTCAACACCACCAATGCCAACCCTCCCTCTGTACTCTACAATTTTGGATTTGTAATAGAAAAAAAAAAAATCACATGTGGTTAAAGTGCACATTGTCAGATTTTAATAAAGGCCATTTTTATACATTTTGGTTTCACCATGTAGAAATTACAGCTATGTTTATACATAGTTCCCCACCCCCCCCCCCCCCCCCCCCCCCCCCCCCCCCCCATTGCAGAGCACCATAATGTTTGGGACACATGGCTTCACAGGTGTTTGTAATTACTCAGGTGTGTTTAAACACCTCCTTAATGCAGGTATAAGAGAGCTCTCAGCACCTAGTCTTTCCATCACCAAAAGACATGCCAATGAAAGTCAAAGAAGCCATTGTGAGACTGAGAAACAATAATAAAACTGTTAGAGACATCAGCCAAACCTTCAGCTGTTTGGAACATCATTAAGAAGAAAGAGAGCACTGGTGAACTTACTAATCGCAAGGGGACTGGCAGGCCAAGGAAGACCTTCACAGTTGATGACAGAAGAATCCTCTCTGTAAAGAAAAATCCCCAAACACCTGTCCGACAGATCAGAAACACTCTTCAGGAGTAAGGTGTGGATGTGTCAATGACCACTGTCTGCAGAAGACTTCATTAACAGAAATACAGAGGCTACACTGCACTTTAAAGAGCAACCACAGTCTGGAAAAAGATCTTGTGGCCAGGTGAGACGAAGATTAACTTACATCAGAGTGTTGGCAAGAGCAAAGAATGGAGGAGACAAGAAAATGACTAAGGTCATTTCTGATGTGTGTGGGGAGCATTTTAAAGATAAACTTTTGATTCTTGAAGGATGAGTGAATGGAGAGATAAGAGGAGCTGGTCCAGACACGATTGTTTGGGGTGGTGGGGCAGACTGCACTGGTGTGAGCCCAGGAGGATGGGACACAGGACTCACATTGCTGCTTGCCTGTGTAACCACTGCTGACAGGCAGTGGAGTCCTGCAGGCACTGCAACAGGTCCGTGAGCATGCACCGCTTCAGCCGCTCCTCCTCACGATGCACCTTCAGGCAGTCGTACACTCTGGCACCTGCATAACAGATCAAAGAGCAGAGTGCAAACATGACCTCAGCAACCAACAATCAGGGCTATTCCACAAATAAAAGTAGTCCATCAACTCTGCAATCGTGCATTTATAACTCTCATGGAAATATAAATATTTGTGAATAAATCTGTGTTGTAGTAATATGGTAATTTTAGAAAATAGTAATAGTCACAGTCATACAGCACAGAAACAGGCCCGTCGGCCCAACTTGCACAAACCAGCCAACATGTCCCATCTACACCTGTCCGAGTTTGGCCCATATCCCTCCAAACCCGTCCTATCCATGAACTGGTCTTAAATGTTTCTTAAACTTTGGGATAGTCCCAGCCTCAACTACCTCCTCTGGCAGCTCGTTCCATACATCCACTGCACTTTGTATGAAAAGGTTACCCCTCAGATTAAATCTTTTCCCCTTCACCTTGAACCTATGTCCTCGATTCACCTACTCTGGGCAAGAGACTGTGTATCCACCCGATCTATTCCTCTCATGATTTTATATACACCTATAAGATCACCCCTCATCCTCCTGCATTCCAAGGAATACAGTCCTAGCCTACTCAACCTCTCCCTATAGCTCAGACCCTCTAGTCCTGGCAAATTCCTCGTAAATCTGCTCTGTACCCTTTCCAGCTTGACAATATCTTTCCAATAACATGGTGCCCAGAACTGAACACAATATTCTAAATGCGGTCTCACCAACGTCTTATACAACTGCAACATCACCTCCCAATTTCTATACTCAATACTCTGACTGATGAAGGCCAAAGTGTCAAAAACCTTTTTGACCATATCTACCTGCGACTCGACCTTCAAGGAACCATGCACCTGTACTCCTAGATCCCTCTGCTCGACAACACTACCCAGAGGCCCACCATTCACGGTGTAGGTCCTGCCCTTGTTACACTGCCCAAAATGCAACACCTCACACTTCTCTGTATTAAATTCCATCAAACATTCCTCCGTCCACCTGGCCAATCAATTAAGATCCTGCTGCAATCTTTCACCACCTTAGTCAATATCTGCAAAACCACTTTTGTACCAACTACAAACTTGCTAATCTTGCCATGTATGTTGTCACCCAAATAATTGATGTAGAGGCCCAGTAACAGGCCCAGCTCCGAACCCCAAGGCACGACACCAGTCACAGGCCTCCAGACCGAGAAGCAACCTTTCACCATCACCCTCTGCTTCCTTCCATGAAGCTAATTGTTTATTCATTCGGCTATCTCTCCTTGGATCCCATGCGATCTAACCTTCTGTAGCAGCCCACCATGCAGAAATAGTATTTTAAGATACTTTTTATACCCTTGATTCTACATTAATATTTCATTCATGAACTTTAAGTTTTAATACTAAAACTTGGTGCATGTTTATAATGAAATAGTAACTTTACCTTCCTCCTTACATTTTTATCTCCACATACTGAAAATGAGTAAGGCAAGTAGAATCAGAAGTAAGCCATTGCTGCTCCTCTAACTCGTCTGCTTTGTCCAATCACTAGCTCACTCTCTATTTCATTGGAGTATCAATCTCAGCCTTGAAAATACTTCACTAAATCACCCTTAACTTTAGATTGAGTGATTCAAGATTCATAACCTGTAATGACGTTTTGAATCTCAATCCTAAACAGCCAATTTGATATCCTGAGATTATGCTTCTAGATTTAGCCTGACAACCTGAAGTCCATAAAATAAAATGCTGTAAAGAGTAGTGGGTGGTGGATAGCGTGCAGCAATCCATATAGCCCACACTAACCATATAGCAACCACAGGAGTTAATATAATTTGAGATATGTCAGATGTTTCTGAAAAATGAATGTAATTAACTAAAAGGTTACATGTCATTTGTAAATCATTTACGAAGATTTGATAATTTGTCTGAAGAACTATCCCAACCCGAAACGTCACACATCCACTTTCTCCAGGGATGCTGCCACTGGTCTTTTCCCCTCCTCCTCCCCCATAAATGGTGATGGGAGCAAAAATATAGCTGACCAATTCTTGATGATAAAAGGAACAAGTACCACAGTAACAATAGGAAGGACCTGAACCCTGTAGCAGTGAGCATGAATCAAATTGAAACACTTTTTTTTGCTTTTCTAATTTGCACACACATTGGAAAATCTACTAGAACTAGAAATCATTGAAAACTTTAATTTGAATATATGATGTAAACATTGAAACATTTACTTCATTTCAAGGCACATTAACTGGACAAAAGTCTCTTTAACAGTTTTCCTCTCTTCCCGGATGCTTGCATTTAAAAGTTCATTTAGAGTAAAAATACTTTTTGAATAGCTTTCCCAAATAATTCACCTCGAAATGTGAAGACTCCTGCCCGTCTGTATTCTTGCAATCGCTTGATTTCCTTCCGGAGTTCAAAATCCACTGTGAAAAAAATGTCAGAAATAGAATTTTAACATGTAGTTTATGTAGCATCACATCCCCCCCATGTTCTCATTCCAACTACCTCAAGGTAGGTCAGACCTGGGATCCTACACATTGCCACATTGGTTGTAAAATTCTCTATCGTGTGTCCTAAAGAACTAACCCAATGGTCTTTGTATATTTTCCCACATTTAAAGATACTAAAATTACTGTTAGATATTCTGACCGTGATAGAAAAAACAAAACATTTTCATCTCTTAATGAATGTAATGATCAATATTTGAGACTGATGTGCAGATGAACAATCACCTTGCCTTTAAAAGCACCTACCAAAGAAATAAAAACAATTGAATGCAAGTGCCACCTACATGTTTGGCTTTCAATAAATTTGTCGTGTTCTGTGGGTCCGACCAGTCTTGCAAAGTGTCTCATTGCTTCACAGAGGTCTTGAACTTCTTTAGGATACCTTCTTTCAAGAACTGCAATTAAAGAAATGGATAATTCTGAATAGTTAAGCTGCAACTGAAATTATTCCAGGAAAAGCTATGGCCCAAAGCTTTAGAATTCTGCCATTTATTAAACAGCTTCAAAAGGCCTCGTACTTCCGTACCTGCGTACAAATCCATGAAGCATTCAGAAACACGCAATGAGCCAATCATCAGCCTAAATTAAAAATAAATCACCTGCGGGTGAGTCCCAAATTATTTCTGGGTCTGAAAAATGCATCTGCCTTGCACTTTCTGCTTCCCACCATTGCTCTGTACATTGTTTTCATTCATCTGCTTGATGTACATTTCACTAAGGCTTACTGTGTAAGTATCTCAGTAGCAAGCTATTTTCACTGGCCTTCTCTATTACTTCTGCTCAAACGATTTATTCTTTTTCAGTATCCATACAAAATATACTGATAATATAATTAAATTACAGGGCAAACAACAAGCTGGAAATCAGCACTTAATAGGCAGAGGCTAACATGGGTGTCAGGCACTTCAGAGACAAGGGCCAGTACTGAATGCCCACGACCAAGCCACGGTTAATCCCATACATCTCCTGGACTAGCCTACCATGGTGGACTTTATCAAATGCCTTACTAAAACCCACACAGACAACATCCACCGCCCCACCCTCACCGATCACCTTCGCCACCTCCTGAAAAAATCCAATCGTCAGTAAAACATGGCCTGTCGTGTACAAAGCCACACTGACCGCCCTACTTTCACCCATTCTCCTCTACATGGGAGTAAATCCTGCCCCAAAGTATCCCCTCAAATAGCTTCCCACCACTGACGTGAGGTAATGACCTATAATTCCTGGTGTGTCCACTTCCTTTGTGTTCTCCACACTTATCTCACTGGCCTCCATTTCCTCTTCCTTGGTGAAAACAGATGCAAAGTACCACTCCTACATCCCAGACACAAATTCCCTTCTTGATCCTTGATCAGCCATACATTCTCCCTGGTTACCCATTAAAAAAAAAAAAACAGACACACACACACAATTATGTATGTATGTACAAAAAGTTTGGGGATTTTCATTAATCTGACTTGCCAACACAATTTCGTATCCCCTTTTGGCTTTTCTAAATGTAAGAAAATCAACTACCTTTCATTGTGCACAAGCTTTAAGATTTAAGAAAACAGTAAAGAATTTGAATAGAATGGGCTAATGTTAAACAATTCACAACATATGCATGTGTGTTAAAATATCTCTTAGGCATAATGAGACTCAGTCTAAAGAAAGGTCTCAACCTGAAACATCACCCATTCCTTCTCTTCAGAGATGCTGCCTGTTCCGCTGAGTTACTCCAGTTTTTTGTGTCTATCTTCAGTTTAAACCAGCATCCTTCCTTCCTACACTAACGGTAACATATATTGGTAAGGAGCAGATTCTATCTCTGATCTTGATTATATCTGCTTGACATTAATGAGATTCAAAGAGAGAACAGGAAAGTATAGAGAGATAGGGGAGCAGGAGGGAATTTCAAACCATGGGAACCAAATGGCAGAAGCAATGGTGAACCATCGAGAGGGGAAAGTGATTGCAACTTTATGAGTAGAAACAAACTACTGAGATACGAGGTGCCAAGCAGAAAGGAATTTGGGCAATATAATAGAAATGTGATGATCAGTTTAAGCAGGAAGGGCAGAATGGAACTAGGTGCAGAATAGATTCTGGACAGAAGGAAAAAATATATGAAGGCAAGTCCAGATGCAGATGATGGAATATTGGTCAGAATATTACAGAAATAGTCACATTCAGAAAATGACATGAAAGGATGAAAATTAGGAAAACAAAACTGAAGGTATTGCAGTTTAGAGAATTTAGAACACTTTAATGTTAACACTAATGTTTAGCATACCCACATCAATGCTATATTAGTGGTCTTGGACAGCAACTGTCTAAAGCTAAAGATCTTTTTGCTAGTATAATGACCAAAGAAATTAGCAGATCAGAGATAAGCATGAATCACTATACAGAATACACTGTGTGGGCATTACATAGAAACATAGAAACATAGAAACATAGAAATTAGGTGCAGGAGTAGGCCATTCAGCCCTTCGAGCCTGCACCGCCATTCAATATGATCAATCATCCAACTCAGTATCCGTACCTGCCTTCTCTCCATATGATCCCTTAGCCACAAGGGCCACATCCACTCACTCTTAAATATAGCCAATGAACTGGCCTCAACTACCCTCTGTGGCAGAGAGTTCCAGAGACTCACCACTCTCTGTGTGAAGAAAGTCTTTCTCATCTCGGTCTTAAAGGATTTCCCCCTTATCCTTAAGCTGTGACCCTTGTCCTGGACTTCCCCAACATCGGGAACAATCTCCCCCTTATCCTCCTGCATCTAGCCTGTCCAACCCCTTAAGAATTTTGTAAGTTTCTATAAGATCCCCTCTCAATCTCCTAAATTCCAGAGAGTATGTCTATCCAGTCTTTCTTCATAAGACAGTCCTGACATCCAGGAATCAGTCTGGTGAACCTTCTCTGCACTCCCTCTATGGCAATAATGTCCTTCCTCAGATTTGGAGACCAAAACTGCACGCAATACTCCATGTACAACTGAAGTAGAACCTCCTGCTCCTGTACTCAAATCCTTTTGCTATGAAAGCTAACATACCATTCGCTTTTTTCACTGCCTGCTGCACCTGCATGCCTACTTTCAATGACTGGTGTACCATGACACCCAGGTCTCGCTGCATCTCCCCTTTTCCTAACGGCCACCATTTAAATAATAGTCTGCTTTCCTGTTTTTGCCACCAAAGTGGATAACCTCACATTTATCCACATTATACTGCATCTGCCAAACATTTGCCCACTCACCCAGCCTATCCAAGTCACCTTGCAGTCTCCTAGCATCCTCCTCACAGCGAACACTGCCCCAGCTTAGTGTCATCCGCAAACTTGGAGATATTGCCTTCAATTCCCTCATCCAGATCATTAATATATATTGTAAATAGCTGGGGTCCCAGCACTGAGCCCTGCGGTACCCCACTAGTTACTGCCTGCCATTGTGAAAGGACTCGTTTACTCCTACTCTTTGCTTCCTGTTTGCCAGCCAGTTCTCTATCCACATCAATACTGAACCCCTAATACCGTACTTTAAGTTTGTATACTAATCTCTTATGTGGGACCTTGTCGAAAGCCTTCTGGAAGTCCAGATATACCACATCCACTGGTTCTCCCTTATCCACGCTACTAGTTACATCCTCGAAAAATTCCACAAGATTCGTCAGACATGATTTACCTTTTGTAAATCCATGCTGACTTTGTCCAATGATTTCACCACTTTCCAAATGTGCTGCTATCCCATCTTTAATAACTGACTCTAGCAGTTTCCCCACTATCGATGTTAGACTAATGTAATTCCCGTTTTCTCTCTCCCTCCCTTCTTAAAAAGAGGGGTTACATTTGCTACCCGCCAATCCTCAGGAACTACTCCAGAATCTAAAGAGTTTTGAAAGATTATCACTAATGCATCCACTATTTCCTGAGCTACTTCCTTAAGTACTCTGGGATGCAGCCTATCTGGCCCTGGGATTTATCGGCCTTTAATCCAACACCACTTCCCGACTGACCTGGATTTCACTCAATTCCTCCTTTGACCCACAGTCCCCTGCTATTTCAGGCAGATTATTTATATCTTCCTTAGTGAAGACGGAACCAAAGTAGTTATTCAATTGGTCCGCCATATCCTTGTTCCCCATGATCAACTCACCTGTTTCTGACTGCAAGGGACCTACATTTGTTTTAACTAACCTCTTTCTTTTAACTAACCTCTTACAGTTAGTATTTATTTCATTCACAACTTGGTTCCCAAAATCCATTGCTGACAACTTGCCAACAGCAGTGATTCGTTGTTAGTTTATGTCCTCTTTCATTAACAGTGTGGAAATCTGTGGTAACATTTAGATATTTTCAACCGAAAGGAAAATAACTCTAAGGTGCAGTACAGTATGAAATACACTTGCTCTCCATTCAGATCTGTTACAGAACTTGCATTTGGCAAACTGCTTACTCTTAATACTTACTCTGAAATTTTCTGAGGTTAATCAGCCCATGGTCTCTCAAAATTCTGTAGAATGTAAAATTTTCCCGTCAGATATTTTTTTCTACATTACTGGTATAAACAACACATTTCACAATCATATTAAATCTTTCCCTTCTCACCATAAACCTATGCATTTTCATTCTTGGTTGCCCTACACTGGGTAAAAGACTCTGTAACCATCCCATCTATTCTCCTCATGATTTTATACAACTCTATAAGACCACCTCTGCTCCAAAAAAAAGTCCAAGTCTGTCCAACCTCCCCACGGAGCTCAGGCACATCGACCTCTCACCTAACCTTAACGCAAGTACAATTCAAACAACAGCGTATGGATATGCAAGGCTTCGAGGGACATTAGCCAAACACAGCAGGTGGGGACTAGCATGGATGGGACATCTTGGACGGTCGGACAAGGTTGGGAACCGTTGTCTAAAAGGGTAAAAGATCACCAGTGTTAGTGTGGAGCAGATGAAAAACAACGTTAAATGGATAAACTATTTTGCTGTTAATACAGAAGGTGATTTGACGCAATACTCAAAGATTGATCTTACAAATTTAATACAATATGTGCTGGCTGCCGACACTGGAAGCTCTGAAATGGAGCTGTGGAGATCCTCTGAGCAGACTAGAATAGCAATGCATGCGTTCTGGTGCAGTGGTTTCACAATGTGAAAGTGCCAACAACAGGCATGATGTGCTTCCTGATCCATCAGTACATGGAAACAACTGTGTACAATGCCCCGGCATTCCCCAGAGTAGGACACGGCTGAATACCTCATTAGCAATGGTGTAGACAATAAACAATAGGTGCAGGAGTAGGTCATTCGGCCCTTCGAGCCAGCATCGCCATTCAATGTGATCATGGCTGATCATCCCCAATCAGTACCCCATTCCTGCCTTCTCCCCATATCCCCCAATTCCGCTATTTTTAAGAGCACTATTTAGCTCTCTTGAAAGCATCCAGAGAACCCGCCTCCACCGCCCTCTGAGGCAGAAAATTCCACAGACTCACCACTCTCGGTGAGAAAAAGTGTTTCCTCGTCTCCGTTCCAAATGGCTTCCTCCTTATTCTTAAACTGTGGCACCTGGTTCAGGACTCCCCCAACATCGGGAACATGTTTCCTGCCTCTAGCGTGTCCAAACCCTGAACAATCTTATATGTTTCAATGAGATCTCCTCTCATCCTTCTAAACTCCAGAGTGTACAAGCCCAGCTGCTCCATTCTCTCAGCATACGACAGTCCCATCATTCCGGGAATTAACCTTGTAAACCAACGCTGCACTTCCTCAATAACAAAAAAGTCCTTCCACAAATTAGGAGACCAAAACTGCACACAATACTCCAGGTGTGGTCTCACTAGGGCTCTGTACAACTGCAGAAGGACCTCTTTGTTCCTACATTCGATTCCTCTTGTTATAAAGGTCAACATGCCATTTGCTTTCTTCACTGCCTGCTGTACCTGCATGCTTACTTTCATAGACTGATGTACAAGGACCCCCAGATCCCGCTGTACTTCCCCTTTCCCAACTATGCCATTTAGATAGTAATCTGCCTTCCTGTTTTTGCTACCAAAGTGGATAACCTCACATTTATCTGCATTAAACTTCATCTGCCATGCATCTGCCCACTCCCCCAACCTGTCCAAGTCACCCTGCATCCTCATAGCATCGTCCTCACAGTTCACACTGCCACCCAGCTTTGTGTCATCTGCAAATTTGCTAATGTTACTTTGAATCCCTTCATCCAAATCATTGATGTATATTGTAAATAGCTGCGGTCCCAGTACCGAGCCTTGCGGTACCCCACTAGTCACTGCCTGCCATTCTGAAAGGGACCTGTTAATCCCTACTCTTTGTTTCCTGTCTGCCAACCACTTCTCTATCCCTGTTAGCACTCTACCCCCAATACCATGTGCCCTAATTTTGCCCACTAATCTCCTATGTGGGACCTTATCAAATGCTTTCTGAAAGTGCAGGTACACTACATCCACTGGCTCTCCCTTGTCCATTTTCCTAGTTACATCTTCAAAATATTCCAGATTAGTCAAGCATGATATCCCCTTCGTAAATCTATGCTGACTCGGACCGATCCTGTTACTGCTATCCAAATGTTCGGTTATCTCATCTTTTATAATTGACCACAGCATCTTCCCCACCACCGATGTCAGGCTAACTGGTCTATAATTCCCTGTTTTCTCTCTCCCGCCTTTCTTAAAAAGTGGGATAACAACAGCTATCCGCCAATCCACAGGAACTGATCCCGAGTCTATAGAACATTGGAAAATTATCACCAATGCATCCACGATTTCTCGAGCCACTTCCTTAAGTACCCTGGGATGCAGACCATCAGGCCCTGGGGATTTATCAGCCTTCAGTCCCATCAGTCTATCCAACACCATTTCTTGCCTAATGTGGATTTCCTTCAGTTCCTCCGTCACCCCAGATCCTCTGGCCACTACTTTATCAGGAAGATCGTTTGTGTCCTCCTTAGTGATGACAGATCCAAAGTACCTGTTCAACTCATCTGCCATTTTCTTGTTCCCCATAATAAATTCTCCTTTTTTGGTCTTCAAGGGTCCAACTTTGGTCTTAATTAATTTTTTCCTCTTCACATTACCTAAATAAGTTTTTACTATCCTGCTTTACATTCTTAGCTAGCTTACCTTCGTACCTCATCTTATCTCCCCATGTTGTATTTTTGGTTATCTTCTGTTGTTCTTTAAACATTACCCAATCCTCTTGCTTCCCGCTCATCTTTGCTACGTTGTACTTCTTCCCCTTTATTTTTATACTGACCCTGACGTCCCTGTCAGCCACGGTCACCCCTTACTCCCCTTGGAATTGTTTTCCTCCTAGGAATGAACTGATCCAGCACCTTCTGTATTATTCCTAGAAACACCTGCCATTGTTGTTCCACTGTCATCCCTGCTAGTGTATCTTTCCAGTCAACTTTGGCCAGCTCCTCCCTCATGGCCCCATAGTCCCCTTTATTCAACTGCAACACTGACACCTCCGATCTACTCTTCTCCATCTCCAATTGTAGATGAAACCTGACCATGTTATGGTCACTGCCTCCTAATGGCTCATTAACCTCGAGGTCCTTTATCAAATCCGGTTCATTACATAACACTAAATCCAGAATTGCCTTCTCCCTGGTAGGCTCCAATACAAGCTGTTCTAAGAATCCATCACAAAGGAACTCTACGAAGTCCCTTTCTTGGGGTCCAGTACCAACCTGATTTTCCCAATCTACCTGCATGTTTAAATCTCCCATAACAACCACAGCATTACTTTTGCTACATGCCAATTTTAACTCTCAATTCAACTTGCGCCCTATGTCCAGGCTATTGTATGGGGGCATGTAGATTAGTCCCATTATGGTATTTTTACCCTTACAATTCCTTAGTTCTATCCATACTGACCCCACATCTCCTGTTCAATGTCACCCCTTGCAAGGGACTGAATTTCATTCCTCACCAACAGGGCAACCCGACCCCCTCTGCCCACCGGTTTGTCTTTTCGATAGGAGGTATACCCTTTCGATAGAAGGTATACCCTTCACTAAGGCATAAATAATCTGCTGGAAATAGCAGTGGACCGGAGGTCAAATAAGATGGAGGAACTGAGTGAAATCCAGGTTAGCCGGGAAGTGGTGTTGGGTAAATTGAACGGATTAAAGGCCGATAAATCCCCAGGGCCAGATGGCCTGCATCCGACAGTGCTCAAGGAGGTAGCCACGGAAATAGTGGATGCATTAGTGATAATTTTTCAAAACTCCTTAGATTCAGGAGTAGTTCCTGAGGAATGGAGGATAGCTAATGTAACCCCACTTTTTAAATAAGGAGGGAGAGAGAAAGCGGGGAATTACAGACCAGTTAGTCTAACATCGGTAGTAGGGAAACTGCTAGAGTCAAGTATTAAAGATGGGATATCTTTACCAACGATATAGGTAAAAAAAGGGATGAGGTCCTACAAGGTGAATTTAGGGAGCTAGGAGATAAACTTAAAAGTAGGACCTCAAAGGTAGTAATCTCCGGATTACTACCAGTACCACGGGCCAGTCAGAGTAGAAATAGGAGGATAATGCAAATGAATACGTGGCTTGAAAAGTGGTGCAAGGGGGAGGGATTCAAATTTTTAGGGCACTGGGACCAGTTCTGGGGGAGGTGGGACCGGTACAAACAGGACGGTTTGCACCTGGAATGGAATGGAACCAATGTTCTTGGGGGAGTGTTTGCTAGTGCTGTCGGGGAGGATTTAAACTAATGTGGCAGGGGGATGGGTACAAGAGCAGAGAGGCAGGAGGGTGTAAAATGAGGGTAGAAGCATTAGGTAGCAAGGTGAAAAGTAAAAGTGGCAGGCAGACAAAACCAGGGCAAAAATCAAAACGGCCACTTTTCAGCAAAATTGTATAAGGGGTAAGTGCGTTGTAAAGACAAGCCTGAAGGCTTTGTGTCTCAATGCAAGGAGTATTCGTAATAAGGTGGACGAGTTGAACGTGCAGATAGATATTAATGATTATGATATAGTTGGGATCACGGAGACATGGCTCCAGGGTGACGTAGGCTGGGAGCTGAACATCCAGGGATATTCAATATTCAGGAGGGATAGAGAGAAAGGAAAAGGAGGTGGGGGTAGCGTTGCTGGTTAGAGAGGAGATTAACGCAATGGAAAGGAAGGACATTAGCTTGGAGGATGTGGAATCGGTATGGGTAGAGCTACAAAACACTAAGGGGCAGAAAACGCTGGTGGGTGTTGTGTACAGGCCACCTAACAGTAGCAGAGAAGTTGGGGATGGTATCAAACAGGAAATTAGAAATGCGTGCGACAAAGGCAAAACAGTTATAATGGGTGACTTCAATCTACATATAGATTGGGTTAATCAAATTGGCAGGGGTGCTGAGGAAGAGGATTTTTTGGAATGTATGCGGGATAGTTATCTAAATCAACATGTAGAGGAACCAACGAGAGAGCAGGCTATTTTAGACTGGGTTTTGAGTAATGAGGAAGGGGTAATTAGCCGTCTTGTTGTACGTGCCCCCTTGGGCAAGAGTGACCATAATATGGTTGAGTTCTTCATTAGGATGGAGAGTGACATTGTTAATTCAGAAACAATGGTTCTGAACTTAAAGAAAGGTAACTTTGAGGGTATGAGACGTGAATTGGCCAAGATTGACTGGCAATTAATTCTAAAAGGGTTGACGGTGGATATACAATGGAAGACATTTAAAGACTGCATGGATGAACTACAAAAATTGTTCATCCCAGTTTGGCAAAAGAATAAATCGGGGAAGGTAGTGCATCCGTGGATAACAAGGGAAATCAGGGATAGTATCAAAGCAAAGGATGATGCGTACAAAGTAGCCAAAAAAGCAGCATACCAGAGGACTGGGAGAAATTCAGAGACCAGCAGAGGAGGACAAAGGGCTTAATTAGGAAAGGAAAAATAGATTATGAAAGAAAACTGGCAGGGAACATAAAAACTGACTGCAAAAGTTTTTATAGATATGTGAAGAGAAAGAGGTTAGTTAAAACAAATGTAGGTCCCTTGCAGTCAAAACAGGTGAGTTGATCATGGGGAACAAGGATATGGCGGACCAATTGAATAACTACTTTGGTTCCGTCTTCACTAAGGAAGACATAAATAATCTGCCTGAAATAGCAGGGGACTGTGGGTCAAAGGAGGAATTGAGTGAAATCCAGGTCAGTCAGGAAGTGGTGTTGGGTAAATTGAATAGATTAAAGGCCGATAAATCCCCAGGGCCAGATAGGCTGCATCCCAGAGTACTTAAGGAAGTAGCTCAGGAAATAGTGGATGCATTAGTGATAATCTTTCAAAACTCTTTAGATTCTGGAGTAGTTCCTGAGGATTGGCGGGTAGCAAATGTAACCCCTCTTTTTAAGAAGGGAGGGAGAGAGAAAACGGGGAATTACAGACCAGTTAGTCTAACATCGGTAGTGGGGAAACTGCTAGAGTCAGTTATTAAAGATGGGATAGCAGCACATTTGGAAAGTGGTGAAATCATTGGACAAAGTCAGCATGGATTTACAAAAGGTAAATCATGTCTGACGAATCTTGTGGAATTTTTCGAGGATGTAACTAGTAGCGTGGATAAGGGAGAACCAGTGGATGTGGTATATCTGGACTTCCAGAAGGCTTTCGACAAGGTCCCACATAAGAGATTAGTATACAAACTTAAAGCATACGGTATTAGGGGTTCAGTATTGATGTGGATAGAGAAACTGGCTGGCAAACAGGAAGCAAAGAGTAGGAGTAAACGGGTCCTTTTCACAATGGCAGGCAGTAACTAGTGGGGTACCGCAGGGCTCAGTGCTGGGACCCCAGCTATTTACAATATATATTAATGATCTGGATGAGGGAATTGAAGGCAATATCTCCAAGTTTGCGGATGACACTAAGCTGGGGGGCAGTGTTCGCTGTGAGGAGGATGCTAGGAGACTGCAAGGTGACTTGGATAGGCTGGGTGAGTGGGCAAATGTTTGGCAGATGCAGTATAATGTGGATAAATGTGAGGTTATCCACTTTGGTGGCAAAAACAGGAAAGCAGACTATTATTTAAATGGTGGCCGATTAGGAAAAGGGGAGATGCAGCGAGACCTGGGTGTCATGGTACACCAGTCATTGAAAGTAGGCATGCAGGTGCAGCAGGCAGTGAAAAAAGCGAATGGTATGTTAGCTTTCATAGCAAAAGGATTTGAGTACAGGAGCAGGGAGGTTCTACTTCAGTTGTACAGGGTCTTGGTGAGACCACACCTGGAGTATTGCATACAGTTTTGGTCTCCAAATCTGAGGAAGGACATTATTGCCATAGAGGGAGTGCAGAGAAGGTTCACCAAACTGATTCCTGGGATGTCAGGACTGTCTTATGAAGAAAGACTGGATAGACTCGGTTTATACTCTCTGGAATTTAGGAGATTGAGAGGGGATCTTATAGAAACTTACAAAATTCTTAAGGGGTTGGACAGGCTAGATGCAGGAAGATTGTTCCCGATGTTGGGGAAGTCCAGGACAAGGGGTCACAGCTTAAGGATAAGGGGGAAATCGAGATGAGAAAGACTTTTTTCACACAGAGTGTGGTGAGTCTCTGGAACTCTCTGCCACAGAGGGTAGTTGAGGCCAGTTCATTGGCTATATTTAAGAGTGAGTTGGATGTGGCCCTTGTGGCTAGGGGGATCAGAGGGTATGGAGAGAAGGCAGGTACAGGATACTGAGTTGGATGATCAGCCATGATCATATTGAATGGCAGTGCAGGCTCGAAGGGCTGAATGGCCTACTCCTGCACCTAATTTCTATGTTTCTATGTTTCTATGGGATAGCAGCACATTTGGAAAGAGGTGAAATCATTGGACAAAGTCAGCATGGATTTACAAAAGGTAAATCATGTCTGACGAATCTTATAGAATTTTTCGAGGATGTAACTAGTGGATAAGGGAGAACCAGTGGATGTGTTATATCTGGACTTTCAGAAGGCTTTCGACAATGTCCCACATAAGAGATTAGTATATAAACTTAAAGCACACGTTATTGGTGGTTCAATAATGATGTGGATAGAGAACTGGCTGGCAGACAGGAAGCAAAGGGTAGGAGTAAACGGGTCCTTTTCAGAATGGCAGGCAGTGACTAATGGGGTACCGCAAGGCTCAGTGCTGGGACCCCAGCTATTTACAATATAAATGATTTGGACGAGGGAATTGAATGCAACATCTACAAATTTGCAGATGACACCAAGCTGGGGGGAATAGTTAGGTGTGAGGAGGATGCTAGGAGCCTGCAGGGTGACTTGGATAGGCTGAGTGAATGGGCAGATGCATGGCAGATGCAGTATAATGTGGATAAATGTGAGGGTATCCACTTTGGTGGCAAAAACATGAGGGTAAACTATTATCTGAATGGTGGCAGATTAGGAAAAGGGGAGATGCAACGAGACCTGGGTGTCATGGTACACCAGTCATTGAAAGTAGGCATGCAGGTGCAGCAGGCAGTGAAGAAAGCAAATGGTATGTTAGCATTCATAGCAAAAGGATTTGAGTATAGGAGCAGGGAGGTTCTACTGCAGTTGTACAGGGTTTTGGTGAGACCACACCTGGAGTATTGCGTACAGTTTTGGTCTCCAAATCTGAGGAAAGACATTCTTGCCATAGAGGGGGTTCAGAGAAGGTTCACCAGACTGATTCCTGGGATGTCGTGACTTTCATATGAGGAAAGACTGGATAGACTCGGCTTGTACTCACTGGAATTTAGAAGATTGAGGGGGAATCTTATAGAAACTTACAAAATTCTTAAGGGGTTGGCAAGCTAGATGCAGGAAGATTATTCTCGATGTTGGGGGAGTCCAGAACAAGGGGTCACAGTCTAAGGATAAGGGGGAATTCCTTTAGGACCAAGATGAGGAAAGCATTCTTTACACAGAGAGTGGTGAGTCTCTGGAATTCTCTGCCACAGAAGGCCGTTGAGGCCAGTTCATTGGCTATATTCAAGAGGGTGTTGGATGTGGCTTTTGTGGCTAAAGGGATCGGGGGTATGGAGAGAAGGCAGGTACGGGATACTGAGTTGGATGGTCAGCCTTGATCATATTGAATGGCGGTGCAGGATCGAAGGGCCGAATGGCCTACTGCTGCTCCTATTTTTCTATGTTTCTATATTCAGTTCCCAGCCCTGGCCCTCTTGCAGCCATGTCTCAGTAATTCCCACAACATCATACTTGCCAGTTTCTAACTGAGCCTCAAGCTCGTCCACTTTATTCCTTATACTTAGAGCATTCATATACAGCACTTAGACCTCCGTATTCACTTCCCCCCTCGCAATTGGCCCTGACCATAATCTGTTGTTCATTCTCGAACTTTCTTTCCCATTAATTCGAGAATCTTTTATAATTTTTCCTGTAGTCACTTCCCCTTCAACTCCATCTTTATACTCCCAATTTGCCACTCCCTCCCCCCCACTATTTAGTTTAAACCCACACGTGTAGCCCTAGCAAACCTGCCTGCCAGAATGTCAGCCCCCCCTCCAGTTAAGGTGTAACCCGTCCCTTTTGTACAGGTCAGCCCTACCCCAGAAGAGATCCCAGTGGTCTATAAATCTAAATCCTTGCTCCCTGCTTCAGCCCCTCAGCCACACATTCATATCCCCCATCTCCCTGTTCCTGTCCTCACTAGCACGAGGTACTGGAAGAAATCCAGAGAATTGTAGTCGGAGATATCCTAAGGTCAAAGAACATTATATAAACACAAGTTTGTTTCTATTCCCCAATTGCCGTTTGCAATGTAAACATTCCCAGAACCCAAGAAGTATGCTGAGAAGAAGTCAAAGACTCTGATGGGACAGGCAGGTGGGACTAGTGTAGCTGGGACATGTTGGTCAGTGTGGGCAAGTTGGGCCTGTTTCCACACTGTATTACTCTACGACTAGTGTAGATGGGACATGTTGGTCGGTGTGGACAAGTTGGGCTGAAGTGCCTGTCTATGACTCGTTTGTTCTTGGTAGTTGGCGGGTACAACATCCAAACGTGAGATGAAAGTGTCCTTTGAAAGAAAGAAATCAAACAAAACCAGAAAGTAATGTACCTTTATCAGCTCTGTATCTGGGAAAAGATGGTGATCATGGAACTGGAATTCATGGGATGGTAACTAGCATGTTACAATTAAATCCCAAACTGTTCTTGTTTAGCTTCGACATACAGTGTGGAAACAGTCAGATCCATGCCCATCAAGGAAAATGAATTCATACAGTCATGTCAGAGGAGCAGTATTAGGCAGTGCTGTGGCCAATTATGAGGGCAGTGCTGTGGCACATGGGGGGGGGGGGGGGGCAATTATAAACTATTTTATAAAGGGGGGAATTTGAAAGTTTTCCACGCATGACAGAAACTAGATGCAGTTTTGGGCAGTACTTTGGGACGCTGGCCCAGCAAAAAGAAAAAGGGGGGGGGGGGGGGAGAAGTACTGTGGGACTCTGCCTTGAAGGGAAGAACACTGGCAGGATATAAACAAACTGACAGAAAAGGCATATATTCTAATTTTGTTTGCATTTGAACATTATTTTTGGAAGAATAAGAACAGAAAAAACCCAAGCATATAAAAGATCAAATGTATTCCGTATGAACTTACTTTTTTCTTCGCTGTCGCTCCTTTAATCTGGAATGATAAATGTCTACAACGGCAAGCTTCAAAGCTGCTCAAAGTGAAAATACAAAAATGAAGAGAATCACCTTAGCAAAAATCAGCTAATCACTATATTAACAAAACAAGGATGAATTACAATATAAACTGATAACACAGAAAAAAATAGATCTTGACTCATTTTAAAAGTTTTTTTACTGAGAATTGCAACCTCAGGTAAAGTTGCTCCATCAAAAGCAGGTGTGCATTAGGGTTCGGGTCACACTGCAACATAGCGATCAGCAACTACCCTCTTCGCAGTTTGTAGCCAGAACTATTTGGCTTGCCATGCAAGCCATTGGTCAAGTTAAACCCAATAGTATTAAACTCATTTCCATTAGAATATACAGTATTTTGGCATTTTACCCAAATGGACAATTATTAACTATTTTATAAAGGGGGGAATTTGAAAGTTTTCCACGCATGACGGAAACTAGATGCAGTTTTGTGGTTTACTGGGCTAGCAATAGGGAAATTGTCCATCAAAAAACTCACCATGCAAAATATCAGAGTCATCCTCTACAAAATCAATGTCCCTCAGGTCCCACTCCGCATAATTATCAAATTCCTGTGCGAGAGATAAATGCAGCGGTTTCAGTAACTTTCATTTTTAATATGAAAAACCTTGTATAAACTAGAATATAAACAACCCTATCCATGTACCTGTCCAAATGGACTTTTAAACATTGTGATAGCACTTGCCTCAACTACCTCCAACAGCTCATTCCATTAACCCACCACCATGTGTGTACAAGCCCCCTCACCTTAAACCGATGTCCTCTAGGTCTAGATTCCCCTACTCTACAGTGGTATCCCCTTGTAGCCCAGGCCCTCGAGTCTTGGCAAATTATTCATAAATCTTCCCTGCGCTCTTTCCAACTTGATAACATCTTTCCTATAACATGGTTGCCAAAACAGAACACAATACTTTAATGTCGCCTCACCAATGTTTTATACAACTGTAACATGACCTCCCAACCTCTATACTCAATACTCTGACTGATGACGGCAAATGTGCCAAAAGCTTTTTTGACCACCTTATCCACCTGTGATGCCATTTTCTGAGAATTATGTCCCTGCACTCCTAGATCCCTCTGTTTACAACACTCTCCAATTCCCTACCATTCACTGTGTAGGTCCAGCCCTTGTTAGACTGCCCAAAATGCAACAAATTCCATCAACCATTCCTCAGCCCACCTGCTCAACCGATCAAGATCCTGCTGCAATTTTTGACAACCATCTTCACTGTCAACAATACCACCTATTTAGTGTCATATGCAAACTTGCTATTCTTGCCCTGTGTGTTCTCATCCAAATCATTGATGTAGATGACAAACAGTAACGGGCCCAGCACTGATCCCCACCACTAGTCACAGGCCTCCAGTCTGAAAAGCAATCTTCCACCATCACCCTCTGCTTTCTTTGATGACGCCAGTTTTCTATCCATTCAACTTTCTCTCCTTGAATCCTTGTCCAATGCTTTGCTGAAGTCCATATATACGTCGACAGCTCTGTCCTCATGAACCTTTTTGGTCACATCTTCAAAAAACTCACTCAGATTCGTGAGACACAATCTCCCACATACAAAACCGCTCTGACCATCTTAAATCAGCCCCAAATGCCTGTATATCTTATCCCTCAGAATACGCTCTAGTAACTTTCCGACCACAAATGTTATTGGCCTGTGGTTCCCAGCCTTTTCCCTGCAGCCCTCCTTGAACAGAGGCACAAACAGCTAATATTGAACGGCAGCCAAGATAAACACGCTGGTCCCATGCTGTGATGCAGTCTCCCACTGTTCATCAGGTGCTCATCTACCCATCTTGACAGCCACTCACTGCACACAATATTTATGCCAGAATCAATGATACGGACGTATCATTACAAAGGTTCTCTGCTACCTGATGACGTGCATCCGAATGTCCTTCACGGAGGGGGGGAAGGAAGAGAGGGAGGGACACACATTGTGTGACTTGCTTATGCCAAAATATAATTCCAACTGAGTGAAATGAATTGTCAGACCCGAGGTCAGTATTCACAACATTGTTCATAGTGATTTTACAGGTAGTATAACAGGATTTACAATCCGATACATGCCATCCTGCTCGACTACTGATTACTCCCGTTACGTACTACGTTTACATATCCTGTTGTGCTGCAGCAAGCAAGAATATCATTGTCCTATCTGGGACACATGACAATAACACACTCTTGACTCTTGGTGTTTGTGCCCCTCACGCTTTCTCTAACCTTGTATCCTTTCATTCATCTCTCTCTCTCCTGTAATTATCCAACCTTCCATAGAATACATCATTTTGATAGCGATTCTCAAATCCAGTTAAGGCAAATGACTTGCCTCAACAAAGTCTGCTCGAGCTGGCATATATCCCGCCATGTCCCTGGAGAGCGCCGAATCAAATGCTGGCCGAGGCGGCTCATCAGATGCTGCAGTCCATGAGAAACAAGCCACCATTTACTTTATAATAACGATGTGCCAGTTAATAATGTAAATATTCATGCTCAATGCTGCAAAACATCACACAATTGCTGCAGTCCTTCGTGATGCTTTGGAGAAAGGTGCTCAAAAGAAATTCATATTTTATTTCTCTCTTGTAGAGTCATACAGCTGAGAAACAGACCCCTTGGCCCAACTTGCCATGCCAACCAACATATCCCATCTACACATCCCACCTGCCCTTGTTTGGCCTATATCTCTAAACCTTTCCTATCCATGTATCTGTCCAAATGCCCTTCTAAATGTTGTTACAGTACCTGGCTAAACTACCTATTCTGGCAACTCATTCCATATTCCCACCACCCTTGTGAAAACAAAATGTAATAAGGAACTGTAGATGCTGGTTTAAAGCGAAGAAAGACACAAAAAGCTGGAGTAACTCAGTGGGACAGGCCGCATCGTTAGTGAGAAGGAATGGGTGACGTTTCGGATCGAGACCTTTCTTCAGACAAAGGGTCTCGACCCAAAACATCACCCATTCCTTGAGATGTGGCCTGTCAGGATGAGTTACTCCAGCTTTTTGTGTCTATCACCTTTGTGAAAATGTTGCCCCTCGGGTTCCTCTTAAATCCTCAGCCTCTGGTACTTATCAAATGTCACCCCTCTCACCTTAAACCTATACCATTTGGTTCATGATTCCCTACTCTGGGTAAAAGACTCCTGTGCATTCACCCTTTATATCCTCCACATAATCTTACACAGCTCTGTAAGATCACCTTTCATCATCACAACAGGGTTTTAACCAAGACTTGATATTTTTGATGAACGATACTTGAAAGCTACAAGTTGATGTTGGAAACATGGCAATTGTTTGTGCGCTGCCTCAGAAGAAATCTATCTTTTTTACACTTCACTCATTGCAGTATTTTACTTACGTATGATTGACAGAGCATTTCATTGTATCATAATACATGTGATAATAAAGTAACAATTGAACTTCCATTGAACTGTTGAAATGTGGATCAGACTGTACAAGACTAGGAGATCCTGAAAGTTCATGCATTAGGCTGCAGAGGGCAGGACTTGAAGCGCAAATACTCCAACATAATGGTCTCAATAAACCGTTAATGGGATGTGCATCACAGGGTGTGAAGCCTGGTTAAGTCACCATCTGATGTCCTACAAACTTGGCATCTTTGTCTTTTCATCATTTCGCAACACATGAAGGGCTTACTATTGTCATGCGTACCAAGGTATTTTTTGCATGCTATCCAATCAAATGAGATAATATTATACATAACTACAATCTAGCCAAATTCAAGAACAAGATGCAGAGCAAAGAGGGTGATACCGAGTGTTAAATATAGTTGTCAGCATCTACAGAAACACAACTGTGGCACTACAAACTCTAGCACAGGACTTCTTCAGATTCATGTGGCTCAACCAATCATAGCAATTCCTTGGACCCAAACCACAAAAAAAAGCCTTTGTCAATTGCCAGTTTGGCTTGTTTTTGCCCACACTTTCCTACTTTCAATTGCAGTGATACGTACGTCTGAATGTGATTGCCGTATCAAGATCTTTGGATTCTTCAGACTGCTTCAAACTCAGCAACGTCGAGGAAAACAGTGGATTGTTCACAAAATGTTTCATGTAGTGCTTCTCACAATCTTCCTTGGATTTTGTACGCATCTGGTTGGCCACATCTTGCCTTCAAGAAAGGTTTTGTGAAAAACCATGGTTAACATGCGTAATGATTATTTCTATAATGATGAGCAAAGTAATGCACAGGGCAACTGGGTACGAATGTTGTGCTCACGCACAAACCATCCATAAATACATCAATAAATGTATTCGTTTTTTACATTTCTGCCTAGTTACAATGGTGTTACTGCTACTGTATACAGTGGCTTGCAAAAGTATTCATACCCCTTGAACTTTTCCACATTTGGTTACGTTACAACCACAAACGTAAATGTATTTTATTAGGATTTTATGTGATAGACCAACACAAAGTGGTGCATAATTGTGAAGTGGAAGGAAAATGATACATTGTTTTCAAATCTTTTTACAAATAAAAAACTGAAAAGTGTGGCATGCAAAAGTATTCAGCCCCCTTTACTCTGATACCCCTGAATAAACAATTGCCTTCAGGAGTCACCTAATTAGTAAATAGAGTCCACTTGTGTGTAATCTAATCTCAGTATAAATACAGCTGTTCTGTGAAGGCCTCAGAGGTTTGTTAGAGAACATTAATGAACAAACAATGTTCCTTGGGCAGCATGAAGCCCAAGTAACACACCAGACAGGTCAGGGATAAAGTTGTGGAGAAGTTTAAAGCAGGGTTAAGTTATAAAAAAATATCCCAAGCTTTGAACATCTCACGGAGCACCGTTCAATCCATCATCCGAAAATGGAAAGAGTATGGCACAACTGCAAATCTACCAAGACATGGCCGTCCACCCAAACTGATGGGCCGGGCAAGGAGAGCATTGATCAGAGAAGCAGCCAAGAGGCCCATGGTAACTCTGGAGGAGCTGCAGAGATCCACAGCTCAGGTGGGAGATTCTGTCCACAGGACAACTATTAGTCGTGCACTCCACAAATCGGGTCTTTATGGAAGAGTGGCAAGAAGAAAGCCATTTGAAACAAAGCCATAAGAAATCCCATTTGCAGTTTGCCACAAGCCATGTGGGGGACACAGCAAACATGTGGAGGAAGGTGCTCTGGTCTGATGAGACCAAAATTGAAGTTTTTGGCATAAATGCAAAACGCTATGTGTGGTGGAAAACTAACACTGCACATCACCCTGAACACACCATCCCCACTGTGAAACATGGTGGTGGCAGCATCATGCTGTGGGGATGCTTTTCTTCAGCAGGGACAGGGAAGCTGGTCAGAGTTGATGGGAAGCTGGATGGAGCTAAATACAGGGCAATCTTGAAAGAAAACCTGTTAGAGTCTGCAAAAGACTTGAAACTGGGGCCGAGGTTCACCTTCCAGCAGGACAACAACCCTAAACATACAGCCAGAGCTACAATGGAATGGTTTAGATCAAAGCATATTCATGTGTTAGAATGGCCCAGTCAGTCCAGACCTAAATCCACTTGAGAATCTCTGGCAAGACTTGACAATTGCTGTTCACAGACGCTCTCCATCCAATCCGACTTAGCTTGAGCTATTTTGCAAAGAAGAATGGGCAAAAATCTCAGTCTCTAGATGTGCAAAGCTGGTAGAGACATACCCCAAAAGACTTGCAGCTGTAATTGCAGCGAAAGGTGGTTCTACAAAGTATTGACTCAGGGGGGCTGAATACTTTTGCACGCCACACTTTTCAGTTTTTTATTTGTAATAAAATTTGGAAACCATGTATCATTTTCCTTCCACTTCACAATTATGCACCACTTTGTGTTGGTCTATCAAATAAAATCCCAATAAAATACATTTACGTTTGTGGTTGAAACGTGACAAAATGTGGAAAAGTTCAAGGGGTATGAATACTTTTGCAAGCCACTGTATATAGTGCCTTCAACATCGCAATGTGCTCCCAGTTCTCTCAGAAGAACATTATTAAGATTTGACATCAAATGACATTTGTTCTGTGCAGCAGCATTAATCTGGTAGAAACATACCAAAGCATTTCACAACAAAATAAACAGAAGGATATTAATACACATGATGTTGGTCAAAACTGTAGAATAGAGAGACATGGGAAAGTGGAGACATTTGGGGGGAAACTTCCTGGCAGAAATAGCTGTCAAATGGAGGAGATTAAAATCAGGGATGCTCAGGGCATAACCACAAGTAGCGTTAGAGAGACACTGGAGGTTGCAGAGATAATGAGGGACAAGTTCACTGAATGCTTTGAAAAGGATGAGAGTTTTAAAATCAAGGCATTGGTTAACCAGGCAAAAGATAACAAGGTTGTTGAACTATACGTCTTGGAATTGGAACTTGGAAAACTTTATTGTCATTCAGACCTTGCGGTCTGAACGAAATTTCGTTGCCTGCAGTCATACATATAGTAAATAACAAAACACACAATAAACACATATTTAACATCCACCACAGTGAGTTCACCAGACACCTCCTCACTGTGATGGAAGGCAAAAATCTTGTCTTTGTCTCTTCCCTTCTTCCTCTTCGCTGAGGCGACCTGGGCCTCCGATCTTGTGACCGCACCGGGTGATGTAAATAAGTCCCGCGGGTGAAGCGCGCTCTGCGAGCGGGCCGGTTCAACTCCGCGGCCCAGGGCGGCCGAAGCTGCCGCCCTCCAGTCCAGCGGACGCAGCTGTTGCCGCGGGAGCTCCAGAAAAACAGGTCACCAACCTGTGACTTGCGAGCTCCCGACGATGTCGTCCACTGGGCCCGCGGCCGAGCCTCCGAAGTCGCTGCCGCCGCCACCGCCACCGCCACCAGAAAGCCGCCACAGCTCAGAGTCGGGCCGCCTGAACCCGCCACAGCCCCGAAGTTGGCCAGCCCCGCGCTGGTAAGTCCTGGCTGGCACTACCTCCGGAGCCACGGGTCGGTTGCAGTTAAAGTTGGAGGCCGCCAGCTCCGCGATAGGCCTCAGCGCAGATGGAGACGGAGACAAGAAAAGTCGCGTCCCCCCAAAAGGAAGAGACTAAGAATGTTTCTCCCCCCCCCCACACACACACTACATAATAACTCTAACGCTAAAAACAAGACAAGAAAACAACAAATAAAAAGAAAAACAGATGGACTGCAGGCGAGCCGCTGCTGCCAGGGCAGCGCCACCACTCCTACACTGGTACAAGCACTGGGTTTTAAGACAAAAGAAACATTATCTTAAAGTTTGGACAGGCAATTCAGGTTTATGAAAAAGCAGCATAAATCATGGTGATTAAAAAAACGCTCAATGTCTGAAGTGCAAGAGCAGAGATCTCAATTCCTACAGATCACACTAGTACTGATTTTGGGAAGGGCAGGGGCATGAACTGATTTGAAATCACAAACACTAAGGATCAGGAAGGAGGTGGTTGCGAGATTAAGGTGGGTACCATTGGATATTCATAGTAGATCAGTAATAAAAGGCAAGAATAGATATTTTGATGCAGGCAATGGTGCAGGAGTGGGAAGAAAGCCAAATGTCACTGTTTCCTCGAGTTAATTTGATAGCTGCTGAAGATACCTTGCGTGATTGATGAAGTTTTTTTGTACTACACTGAAAATCGGCTTGAATGGAATTAAGTAGAATTGGAAATGAGAAGCTTTGAAGGTATTGGATGATGTAAGTGCACAAGGAAAGGGCCAAATGCTTGAATCGCCAGAATATAAACAGGCAAGATCTGCAGAATACAGGGTCAGTACTCAGATTGATTACACAACATAGCTATATGTAGGAAGGAACTGCAGATGCTGGTTTATACAGAAGATAGACACAAAATACTAGAGTAGTTCAGTAGGTCAGGTAGCATCCCCAGATAAAAGGAATAGGTGATGTTTTGGGTCGGAACCTTTCTTCAGACAGCTTTACAAAACTTTGTTTAGCCTGCATTTGGAGTATTGTGTGCAGTTGTGGCTGCTGCACTACAGGAAGGACATGGATACTTGAGAGAGGTTTACCCTGGTGCTACCTGGATTTGAGAGCAGAAATCTGGACAAATGTGAACTGTTTTCTCTGGAGCATCGGAAGTTGAGAGGAGATAGAAAAGTAAGTAAGATTGTGAGAGGCATAGATAGGGTAGATAGTCATAATCTTTTTACCCAGAGTGGAAATGTCAAATTCTAGCGGTAATAGCGAAGAGAGAAAAGTTTACAGGAGATGTGTGGGGCAAGATATAGTTTTTTACAGAGAACAGAGGGTATCTGGAACACGCTGCCAGGGTTGGAGGTGGAGGCAGATACCACAGTGCCGTTTACGAGGCTTTCAGACAGGCACATGGTTATGGAGGGATATCGATCACGTGCAGGCAGTTTAGTTTGGCACTGACGCTGTCGGCATGTTCGTGTGCTGAACTGAATTCGGATAACAAGCCATTAAAATATTGTTCCTTTGTGGTATCAATGTGCTTTTAAAGTGCACAAGTAACTTAAATAAATGAAGCGTAAAAGTTGTGGTATTCCCTTTGAATACAAGGTGAAGAAATTGAATAATATGTATTTACATTATCAATTCATCTTTTTTATAATTTTATAATCCTTTGGGTTCTGAGCATTGGCATAAAACAGCAAATATGTTAAACACAAGATATGGGTTAAACTCATCACCAGCAATGAATGTAACCACCCTCACCTGTCACTTTACATCCACTATGAACATAACTGACGGGTGCAACTTTGGCTCCAGGACCGGGGCTCATTTTAATCTGTGGAATTCTCTGCCTCAGGGCGGTGGAGGCCAGTTCTCTTGATACTTTCAAGAGAGAGCTAGATAGGGCTCTTAAAGATAGCAGAGTCAGGGGATATGGGGAGAAGTCAGGAACGGGGTGCTGATTGGGGATGATCAGCCATGATCGCATTAAATGGCGGTGCTGGCTCGAAGGGCCGAATTGCCTACTCCTGCACCTGGGAACATTTACTGGTATCATGGAAAGGTTTGCAATTACAGCACTGTCACTGAATGGCGTCTTCTGTGACAGACCCTTCAGTACAGAGCATTGGTAACTTACTGCGTTCCTGATCATCAAAGAAAAGTATTTGAAAGGAACACTCTTTACCCAGAAAGGGTAAAAGAAACGGGCGTGCTGTAGAGTTTCACTGTCCTCAGTACATGTGACAATAAAGTAAACTAAAGATAGTAGCAGGGAATAGTGAAGAGTTGAATGTCTCCACTGTGGTCATGAAAACATCCACGTATGAAAATAATCTATCAACGTTTGCACAAATTAATTTCATTGCAAGTGAAAGATTAATGATGTTACCAGTTTCCAAAACCACAGTCCATCACAGCCTCAAGTAATGCCATCTCCTCCTGAGCTCTCCAGTTTGGATCCAAAATGGGAAAGTCAGATGTCTGTGTATTGATAATGGGGAAAAAAAAAGATAAAGCTATTTACATCTAGCATTATTTGCCTTCCAAAATTTAAGTACGGAAATCACAGTTGTCACAGTCAATGCCTGATTGAAAGAGCAAGAGGTGGATAAATTGAACAACTTATTATCCTCTAAATAAAAATTTCCATCAGAGGTTGTTCAGAAATCCTTTAGAAACATAGAAAATAGGTGCAGGAGTAGGCCATTCGGCCCTTCGAGCCTGCACCACCATTCAACATGATCATGGCTGATCATCCAACTCAGTATCCTGTACCTGCCTTCTCTCCATACCCCCCGATCCCTGTAGCCACAAGGGCCACATCTAACTCGCTCTTAAATAAAACTGGCCTCAACTACCATCTGTGGCAGAGAATTCCAGAGACTCACCACTCTCTGTATGAAAAATGTTTTTCTCATCTCGGTCCTAAAAGACTTCCCCCTTATCCTTAAACTATGACCCCTTGTTCTGGACTTCCCCAACAGCGGGAACAATCTTCCTGCATCTAGGAGTATAAAGATGGAGTTGAAGGGGAAGTGACTACAGGAAAAATTACGAAAGATTCTCGACTTAATGGGAAGGAAAGTTCGAGAATGGACAACAGATTATGGTCAGGGCCAATTGCGAGGGGGGAAGTGAATACGGAGGTCTAAGTGCTGTATATGAATGCTCTAAGTATAAGGAATAAAGTGGACGAGCTTGAGGCTCAGTTAGAAACTGGCAAGTATGATGTTGTGGGAATTACTGAGACATGGCTGCAAGAGGGCCAGGGCTGGGAACTGAATATAGAAACATAGAAAAATAGGAGCAGCAGTAGGCCATTCGGCCCTTCGAGCCTGCACCGCCATTCAATATGATCAAGGCTGACCATCCAACTCAGTATCCTGTACCTGCCTTCTCGCCATACCCCCTGATCCCTTTAGCCACAAGAGCCACATCCAACTCCCTCTTGAATATAGCCAATGAACTGGCCTCAACGGCCTTCTGTGGCAGAGAATTCCTGAGACTCACCACTCTCTGTGTAAAGAATGCTTTCCTCATGCCTCGGTCCTAAAGGAATTCCCCTTATCCTTAACTGTGACCCCTTGTTCTGGACTCCCCCAACATCGAGAAACAATCTTCCTACATCTTAGCTTGTCCAACCACCTTAAGAATTTTGTAAGTTTCTATAAGATCCGCCCACCTCATACTTCTTAATTCCAGTGAGTACAAGCCGGGACTATCCAGTCTTTCTTCATATGAAAAAGTCCCGACATCCCAGGAATCAGTCTGGTGAACCATTCTCTGTACCCCCTCTATGGGCTAGAATGTCTTTCTTCAGATTTGGAGACCAAAACTGTACGCATACTCCAGGTGTGGTCTCACCAAAAGACCAAAAAACCCTGTACAACTGCAGTAGAACCTCCCTGCTCCTATACTCAAATCCTATTGCTATGAATGCTAACATACCATTTGCTTTCTTCACTTGCCTGCTGTACCTGCATATGCTACTTTCAATGACTGGTGTACCATGACACCCAGGTCTCATTGCATCTCCCCTTTTCCTAATATCTGCTACCATTCAGATAATAGTCAACTACCCTCATGTTTTTGCACACCAAAGTGGATAACCTCACATTTATCCACATTATGCTGCATCTGCCATGCATCTGCCCATTCACTCAGCCTATCCAAGTCACCCTGCAGGCTCCTAGCACCCTCCTCACACGTAACTATTCCCCCCAGCTTGGTGTCATCTGCAAATTTGTAGATGTTGCATTCAATTCCTCGTCCAAATCATTTATATTGTAAACAGCTGGGGTCCCAGCACTGAGCCTTGCGGTACCCCACTAGTCACTGCCTGCCATTCTGAAAAGGACCCGTTTACGCCTACCCTTTGCTTCCTGTCTGCCAGCCAGTATCTACATCAATACTGAACTCCCAATACTGTGTGCTTCAAGTTTGTATACTAATCTCTTACGTGGGACCTTGTCGAAAGCCTTCTGAAAGTCCAGATATAACACATCAATTGGTTCTCCCTTATCCACTCTACTAGTTACATCCTCGAAAATTCTATAAGATTCGTCAGACATGATTTACCTTTTGTAAATGCATGGTGACTTTGTCCAATGATTTCACCGCTTTCCAAATGTGCTATCCCATCTTTAATAACTGACTCTAGCAATTTCCCCACTACCAATGTTAGACTAACTAGTCCCTAATTCCCCGTTTTCTCTCTCCCTCCTTTTTTAAAAATCGGGGTTACATTAGCTACCCTCCAATCCTCAGGAACGACTCTAGAATCTAAAGAGTTTTGAAAAATTATCACTAATGCATCCACTATTTCTGTGGCTACTTCCTCGAGTACTCTGGGATGCAGCCTATTCGGCCCTGGGGGGATTTTGCGCCAGTGATGTTTATCCATTCAATTTACCCAAACCCACTTCCCGGCTAACCTGGATTTCACTCAGTTTTTCCATCTCATTTGACCCGCGATCCCCTTCTATTTCCAGCAGATTATTTTTGTCTTCCTTAGTGAAGACAGAACCAAAGTAGTTATTCAATTTGTCTGCCATGTCTTTGTTCCCCATGATCAATTCACCAGTTTCTGACTGCAAGGGACCTACATTTGTTTTAACTAATCTTTTTCTCTTCACATATCTATAAAAATGTTTGCAGTCAGTTTTTATATTCCCTGCCAGTTTTCTTTCATAATCTATTTCCCCTTTCCCCTCCTCTGCTGGACTTTGAATTTCTCCCAGTCCTTTGGTAGATTGCTTTTTCTGGCTAATTTGTATACTTCATCTTTTGTTTTGATACTATCCCTGATTTCCCTCGTTATCCACGGATGTACTACCTTCCCTGATTTATTCTTTTGCCAAACTGGGATGAACAATTGTTGTAGTTCATCCATGCAGTCTTTAAATGCCTTCCATTGCATATCCACCATCAACCCTTTAAGAATCACTTGCCAGTCAATCTTGGCCAATTCACGTCTCATACCCTCAAAGTTACCTTTCTCTTTCTTTAAGTTCAGAACCCTTGTTTTCTGAATTAACCAATGTCACTCCTCCATCCTAATAAGAACTCAAAACCATACATTAATGGGTTCACTCACTCTTGCCCAAGGTTGGTTTAGAAAAAACTATCGCCGCATACATTCCAAGAAATCCTATTCCCAGAAGTCCACCCCTGCCAATTTGATACACAATCTATATGTAGAGATTGAAGTCAACCCATTATAAAACTGTTCTTTTATATCTTTGTTGCAAAATACTCGCATTTCTAATTTCCTGTTTGATGCCATCCCCAACTCCACTACTAACTGTTAGGTGGCCTGACTACACGAACTCCCACTGAAGTTTTTTTGCCCCTTATTGTTTTGTTTTGCAGCTTCTATCTAATACCCATGATCCGATTCCCACATCCTCCAAGCTAATGTCCGTGTCCTCCCTTTCTATTGCGTTATCTAATCTCCTCTTTAAACCCAGCAGCACCACCTAAGCCCCCACCCTCCTAATTACGCTTTCTGTCTATTTCCCTCCTGAATATTCAATATCCCTGGATGTTCAGCTCGCCAGCCTTGGTCAGACCCTGGAGCCATGTCTCCCCGTGATCCCAACTTATCATAAAGTCATTAATCAGCTTTCCATTAAAGCAAACATTATTTTCCATTTTCAGAGTGCATGGAAATCCTGAAAGCAATCTTGAGTGTAACAGATTAACTTGCTCAAGTATCATGTTCTTTAAAATGACCACAGGATAGGCTTATCTTTATCATCTTAATTATGTTTTTAATTTTTGTATTCTTTAAGAACCATGCGATAATCCTGCACAAGGATTCATATATCAGGGAGTTATGATCAAGAATTAACTGTACCTATTTTACACAAGATTTTACACACCCAAAAAGATATTTACACACTCCAAAAGTTTTCAAAGAGTATTAAGTCTTTCAAAAACATAGAACCGTATCGCACAAGAACAGGCCCTTCGGCCCACAATGTCTGTGCCAAACACAATGTGATCTACCTGTGTTTATTCCAGATCCCTCCATTCATTGCATATCCATGTGCCAATCCCAAATCCTTTTAAATTTCCCTATCATATAAGCTTTCACTATTCATTTCAAAATCACCACCACCCTTAGGCAGATCGTTCCAGACACTCGCCACCTTATGTGTAAAAACTTAGAGTCATAGAGTGATACAGTGTGGAAACAGGCCCTTCGACCCAACCTGCCCACCGGCCAACATAGTCCCAACTTCAGCACCCACTTCCCCCGGGCGTTTGGTCCATAACCCTCCAAACTAGGTCCTATCCATGGGACTTGTCTGTCTAACTCTGCGTGTCTTAAAACGTTTGAATAATCCTAGCCTCAAACTACGTCCTCTGGCAGCTTTTGTTCCATACACCAAAAACAACCCCAACCGCCTTTTGTGAGAAAACATGCCCATATATCTTCTTTATAAATAAAAATTAATTTAAAAAAAAAAACTATTGCCTCCCCTCCCTCAGTTTAAACCTATGCTCTCTAGTATTTAGAAACGAAGAACTGCAGATGCTGGTTAATACACAAAAAAGATAGTGCTGGAGTAACTCAGCGGGTCAGGCAACATCTCTGGAGACATGGATAGGAGACATTTTGGGTCAAGACCTTTGTGTCCCTCTATTATTTGATCTTTCTCTCCCGGGAAAGAACCTATAGAAACTCAAATAGGATGTCCTCAATCTGCATTCTACTTTATATCTAAAACAGTAAAGTATATGAATCAAATTGCTTCCTCAGAATGATAAAATTATTTCTCTAGTTTAGGAAGTGGTTAGAAGTAAGTTCCATAGCCATGTATGGGAGAATACAAGTCACTGTACTTACCATTATTTCATAACTATGATCACTTTGATGTTTCTTGTACTCAAACCCTCTGGTAAAGCACTATAAACAAGAACAATAATTTTCAAACTGCATTCTTCTTCGACTCACTGCATTTCTTGGAACTAAAAGTGTTTATATATTGAACTTCGATCAAGTACAAGGTACTGATAGGATTATTACAATGATTTGGAAAAAAAACAGAAAATAAGTCAGGCTAGGCAGCAGCTGTGTTTTGAGAGATAGGGACTGGTAGGGGGGGAGAGGAGAGAGGATGAGGAAATGGGGTGGAGTGGGGTGAGGGAGGAGGATGAGGGGGGGGGGAGAGAGAAGAGGAGGAGTATGGGGGGATAGAGAAAGGAGGATCGGGGGGGGGAGAGAGAAGAGGAGGATGGGGGTAGAGAAGGAGAATGGGGGAGAGGGTAAAGGGAGGGGGTGTGGGAGAGGAGGGGGATGGGAGAGGGAGAGGGGGGGGGGGGGGGGGGGGGGGGAGGGCCTGGAGAGGGGGGGGGGGGGGGGGGGGGGGGGCGGGAGAGGGGGGGGGTGGGGCGGGGGGAGGGGGGGGCGGAGAGGAGGGGGAGAGAGGGGGAGATGTGGAGGAATGGGGGGAGAAAAAGGAGGAGGATGGGGAAGAGAGGGAGGCGGCTTGGGGGGGAGATAGGAGGAGAATGGGGGGAGAGGGTAAGAGGGAAAGGGAGGGGTGGTGGGGAGAGGAGGGGGATGGGAGAGGGGGGGATGGTAGAGGAGGGGGGGATGGGAAGAAAGGGAGGGGGGATTGGGAAGGAGGGGAAGGGATAGAGGGGGGATGGAGAGGAGGGGGAGGGGGAGGAGGATGGGGAGATAAGAGGAGGAGGAATGGTGGAGAGAGAGAAGGGGGAAAGAGAGGGGCGAGGGGGATGGGAGAGGGTGGGGATGGGAGAGGGGAGGGGAGGGAGAGAGAAGGGGGAGAAGGGGGGGAGGGGGAGAGAGGGAGGGGAGAGGAGAGGGTGGCGTGATAGGGGGGGGATGGGAGCCGGAGGTGGATGGGAGAGGGGTGGGGTGGGAGAGGTGGGGGGAGGAATTGGAGAGAGAGAGGAGGATGGGGGAGAGGGGGGAGAAGGAAAGGGAGGGGGTGATGGAGAGGAGGGGGGATGGAGAGGGGGGGGGTGGGAGAGGAGGGGGGGGTGGGCTAGTCTTGGTTTTCTTCCGGGTGGGCATGGCGCTTCTTCCCCATTTGCTCTCTCTTCGTCTTCATGATTTCTCTCTCTTCTTGTTGGTCCTTGATCTCTGCTTCAATTTCTCGCGCTGCTCTTCAGGGAGGTCGTCGCGCGGCGTTGGGGCGCTAGTCTCTTGTGCATGTGTCCGGGGGTGCGCTGCGCGTGTTGGCCGCGTGTTGGTGCTTGTTGGTTCTGTCAGGGGGGCGCCAGGCGTCTGCATTTGGGCTATGCTTCGGTCTGCATGGGTCGCAGATGCTGCGTGCATTGTTGCTCTCTGCCCCGCGTGCGGTCAGTTGGGCCTCCTCCTCGTCTGTACAGTTTGCGCGCTCCTCTTCTTCATTTTTTCCCTCCTCTCAGTTTTCGCGTTCCCCTGTCGTTTGATATGGCGCGCGGTTCAGTGCGCGGTCTTGTTTTGTCATTTTACTCTTTTGTGCTCTTGTTTCTAGTGCCTTCTGGTTTGTGTGTTTGTCTTTCTCTTGTTACGTTCTCTTTTGTTCTCCTTTGCTTTTTTCTCTTCTTGTTGCGCTGTCGTCTTGTCTCTTCCGTGTAATCTCTTTCCGTTTTTTCTCTTCTCTTTCGGTGCCAGCGTCCTTTTTTCTTTTTCTGCTTCGTTTTTCTCTGTCTTTTTTCTCTCTTTTTGCGCTTCTTTTTCTACGTTGTTGCTCCATTTTTTTTTCTCCCTTCTTCTTCATTTTTTTCACTCTTACTTCTTCATTTTTTTCTCACTTCTTCTCGCATTTTTTGTCTCTTTTATCTCTTTCCCTTGCTTTGTTATATTTCTCTTCGTTTTCATTTCTCTTTTTTTCATTTTCTCTTCTTTTTTTTTCATTTCTCCTCTTTTTCCTTCCTCTTCTTTTTTTCCCATTGCTCTTTTCTGTTTGTCTTCTTCCAAGTTTCGCACTCTTCACTTCTTCAGATTTCAGTTTTAATCCTGTTTCTTGCTCCTCTTTTTTCAGGTTCTCTCTTCTTTTTTCATTTCGCTTCTTGTTTTTTAT